>JABCKJ010000103.1:0-57580 GCA_018850815.1 Asterophora lycoperdoides
CGAGATCCATGTGGTCACCTGCTCCTGTCGGTGTTGCCGCTGACCGAAAACTGACCCAGTAAAGGCTGTTCTGCCGACTGAAAACTGACCCAGGTGTTCAACTGCTTCTGCTCACTTTTCGAGCAGGAGAACACAGGGTGATCAGCATGGAAATGTTGGGAAAAATCCTGCGGATGTACTTCCGCGACAAGCTCTCGCTGCATCAGATAGCCAAGCGTACCGGGCTTTCTAGAAACACCATCCGAAAATGGATCAGAGCGCCCGAAGCCACTCAGCCGGCGTACCAACGGTGCGCAACCTTCAACAAACTCAGCCCTTTCCACGAGACGCTGGAACAGGCGCTCAAGGCCGATTCGTTCCGGCCAAAACACAACCGCAGGAGCGCCAAAGCGCCTTTCGAGCAGATCAAGGCCGAGGGTTACGACGGCGGCTACAGCCAGCTCACGGCGTTTGTGCGCTCTTGGCGAGGTGAGCAAGGCAAGTCTTTACGCGCTTTTGTACCGCTAACTTTTGCCCTCGGCGAGGCGTTTCAATTTGACTGGAGCGAAGAGAGTCTGCTGATCGGTGGCCTGTTTCGACGTATCCAGGTCTCCCACATGAAGCTGTGCGCCAGTCGCGCATTCTGGTTGGTTGCGTACCCCAGCCAAGGCCACGAGATGCTGTTTGATGCCCATACCCGTTCGTTTGGAGCGTTGGGTGGTGTGCCGCGTCGCGGCATCTACGACAACATGAAAACGGCTGTCGACAAGGTTAACAAAGGCAAAGGCCGCACGGTCAACGCCCGGTTTTCCGTGATGTGCGCGCACTATCTGTTCGATCCGGACTTCTGCAACGTGGCCTCTGGCTGGGAGAAAGGCATCGTCGAAAAGAACGTGCAGGACAGCCGGAGACGAATCTGGCTCGATGCTCAAAACTGCATGTTCCATACCTTCGAGGAGCTGAACTCCTGGCTCGGCCAACGCTGTCGTACGCTCTGTGGCGAACTTATACATCCGCAGTACAACGGTTTGACGGTGGCAGAAGTCCTGGAGCTGGAGCAGGTTGAAATGATGCCCATGCCGACGGCCTTTGATGGCTACGTCGAGCGCACCGTCCGTGTCTCTAGCACCTGCCTGATCAGCGTGGCGCGAAATCGTTATTCGGTGCCTTGCGAGCGTGTTGGTCAGTGGGGCAGCAGCCGGGCCGAAGAAAAACTTAACATCGTGTCCGGGATTAGTTGACCGCTACAGCGTAGCAGGGGAACGACTGAAGATGGGAGGGCTAGAATCTAAGTGCCAGCAATGCCAATGCCTAGTCGATTCAGGGCCAATTAAGTTAGGTAGCTTGCACTTGGAGGATCAGGTGACCCTTCTAATGTTTTCTAGCGATATGAGTGCATCTGTTGGTGGGGGATCGCCTGCGAGCTACTGGCGCATACCTGAATCCGCGAAGCTTAAGCTTATTCCTAAATGGTATTTATATTGGTTTTTTAATGTCGTTAAAATTTATTTTTCCAGAGAGCGCCGCCCTTTAAGTTCGGTGTTTTTTTGCATCGGGCTAACCGTTTTCAGGTCATTGTCTGAGGCTTTATTTTTGCAGCCTGTGGGCGAGTTATATGCCCGTCTCCACAGGTCGTTTGCGGAGAGCACCTGTGACAGTCATTCAAGCCCCTTTGATGGTGAACCGAATCGAGTCTACACAAGGGCTTCTTCAGCTCTTCACCGACCCTGCGCATGAGGCTGATGTGGTGATTGAATTGCGGGGCGTGACCAAGACCTACCTGCGCAAAAAAGGTGGCCCCGCGTTGCCGGCTGTTAGCGATGTCAGCTTGAAGGTGTGTCGCGGTGAGGTACTGTGCTTGATGGGGACATCAGGAAGCGGTAAGTCAACATTGCTGCGGCATATCAACCGCTTGATAGAGCCCACCAGTGGCGAGGTTTTGATCGAAGGCCAAGCTATCAGCGGTTTAAATAAAAAGGACTTACGAGCACTTAGATCGCGGCGCATAGGCATGGTGTTCCAGCATTTCGGCCTGCTGCCTCATCGCACGGTTCTGGATAACGTCGCGCTGCCACTGGAGTTGTGCGGCGAACCGGAGTCTTCGCGCCATGCGGCCGCAATTGAACAATTGCAAGCGGTGGGCCTGGAAGGGTGGGGTGAGCATTACCCTCACGAACTGTCCGGTGGCATGCAGCAGCGCGTGGGGTTTGCCCGAGCCTTGGTGACAAAACCCGACATCTTGCTGATGGATGAGCCATTCAGTGCGCTGGATCCGACCATTCGCCGCGATCTCCAAACTCATTTTCTGGCCCAGGCCCGCGAGCTCGGAATTAGTACTTTGCTGGTCACCCATGATCCAGCCGAAGCCATACGACTAGCTGACCGTATTGCTGTGGTTCGCCAGGGTCGCCTGGTGCAGTTGGGCACCCCGCAACAACTGCTTGAGTCTCCAGCCGATGATGAAGTCGCAGATTTTTTCCGCGATAGCATCCCAACGCCATCCCCTCAGAAAAGCTCGAGCAGCATTCGTTTCCAGGCTCCGCAACACCCACTTCGCGAACAGTCATCCTTTAGCCGCATGTCCCGCTGGCAAGCTCTCTTGCTGGGGCCGGCAGCCCTGGCTGCACGGGGTAAGGGCAGTTTTTTCTGGATCACTTTCGCCGCCGAACTCGCGGCATTAGCGGCGTTGGCGCAAGGTATTACCAACTCGTTGTGGTTCGTGATTCTTGCCGCGTTGCTCGTGTTGGCCGCCAGCCGTTTTACTGCGGTATCTCTGAGTAACGATACGTTGCGTCGTAGCGCTTCGGGATGGGGGCTGCCTCTAATCGTACTCTTGGTTTCCCAGGCATTAGTGATCTGGCGCGCCACCACCCTAGATACCTCCCATGCTCTATTGCTGTTTCCGGAAAACCGTCAAGCGTTGTTGTTTGCGGCAGAAAGTATCGACCAATTCATCGGCTGGTCTCAGGTGACATTCGAAGGCGCGTTCGTAGGCGTCATTGTTGCCGTGCGCACCATCATCGAGAGTATCGAAAATCTACTCGGCTGGCTACCGTGGCCAGTGTCATCGCTGGCCTTGGTGTTCCTCTCCTGGCGCTCGGCTGGCCTGATGTTGGCGCTGATCAGCAGTGCGGCATTGTTGTACATAGGCTTGTTCGGTTTCTGGGAGCGGACTATTGCCACCCTAGCATTGGTTGGTTCGTCAGTACTGATCGCTTTGGTCATTGGCGTGCCTGCCGGCATCCTGTTAGCGAAACGGCCGTTAATGCGTCGCCTGGCAACACCCTTGCTGGACGTTATGCAGACACTGCCGACATTTGTTTATCTGATCCCGGCTGTAGCGTTCTTCTCCGTCGGTAAGACCCCGGCTGTCATCGCTACGGTGATTTTTGCCTTGGCCCCGATGATCCGTCTGACATCGCTGGGCATTCAGGAAGTGCCGAAGGATGCTGTCGAGGCGGCGGTCGCACACGGTGCCAGCTCCTGGCAAACCCTGACCAAGGTGCAGTTACCACTGGCTCGCCGCTCACTGCTGCTGGGAATAAATCAAACCATCGTTATGAGTCTGTCGATGGTGGTAGTGGCCGCCCTGATTGGCGCCGGTGGCCTGGGTTATGACGTCATGACGGCGTTGCGCAATATCAAGGGTGGCGAGGGCATGCTCGCCGGCGTGGCGATCGTCCTGTGTGCGCTGATACCAGACCGAATCATTCAATCGAGCTTGCGCAAGCAAGACCACCTGCACAACCAACAGTGAGACCTAACGTGAACACACATTTCTCTCGTACCTTGGGTGCGGCCGCGTTGCTGGCCTCGTTGATTCTCCCGGCAACAGTCATGGCCAAGGAAAAAATTGTTATTGGCGAGCAAAACTGGACGGGGGCCATCGCCATTCAGCACATTCTGGGTGAGGTCATTAAAACCCGGCTCGATGGCGATGTTTCGTATTTGGCCGGGGATGTTCCGGTGCTGTTGAGTGCCGCTGCTAAAGGCGACGGCTCGGTCGATGTGCTGACCGACATCTGGCTGCCCAATCAGTCGGCCGCCTGGGCCAAATACGTCACCGCCGGTACCCGCTCATTGGTGCCGAACGCCCACCCCTATGCAGGAGAACAAGGCTTCTACATTCCAGGCTATTTGCAGGACAAGTACGGGGTCAAATCCATCTATGATCTGACAAAACCAGAAGTCGCCAAGCTTTTCGAACCGCTGGGTGGCGGCAAGGCACAATTGCTGGTCGGGCCTGCGGGCTGGGAGTCGACGTACATCGGTGAGATCAAGGCCAAGGATTATGGTTTTGCGGATAAATTTGAGTCGGTTTCCACAGAAGCATCGGTGACGTACGCCAAGCTGGCAGCGGCTTACAAGGCGCAGCGTGGTGTTGTGTTCTATGCCTACACACCGGACTGGATTTTCTCGGCCTATGATCTGCGTCGTCTGGAGGAGCCGGCGTTCGACGGCTATGCCCAGGACAACAAAAAAGACGACCCGCTTTATAAGGCTGATGGCTGCTGGAAATTCATCAGCCCCACGGTCGATCCGGATTGGCTGAACAAGAGCCAGATCACCTGCGCTTTCCCGGATGCCAAGGTCTATGTGCTGGCCTCTACGGCCTTGCAGAAGCGCGCGCCGAAAATTGCCGAGTTCTTGCAAAAGTTTGCCATTGAGCCGACGCAACTCAATGATCTGATCCTGAAGATCGAAAAGGAAAAACAACCGGCTGACGTCGCTGCAAAAGCGTGGGTTCAGGCGAACAGTGCTACTGTTGATCAATGGTTGGCAGCATCGGGGTCGAAAGTGAGTTCAGCGCAATGAGTGACACCCCTTTTCGTTTGCTTTATGGCGGTAAGGAGCGCGAACTGCGGCGTATCGGGGCGCCGTTTCGTCAGCCTGAATGGTCGGTGCTGGCGGTGATTGAGGTGCCCGATTCTGTGCTCAAGGTTCATCAGGCATTCATTGATGCGGGTGCCCGGATTATCACCACCACCAACAGCTATGCTGTAGTGCCTTTTCATATTGGTGAAGAATGCTTTGCCACGAACGGGCTGGACATCTGGCCCGTCAGGCGGCCTCTGGCAGTGCCGAACCGGTCATGGTGGCTGGCTCATTACCTCCGCTCTGGAGTCCTATCGACCGGATCTGTTCGACCACCAGCACTCGGTCGCGATCCATCGCGAGCTTATTGCAGGATTGCAGGTACACGTTGATGTCTGGCTGGCGGAAACCCAAAGCTCTATTGCTGGAGTGCGAGCAGTGGTCGAGGCACTCTATAAAGAAGTCAAATCGTTGTGGGTGTCCTTCACGTTACGGGATGAAGTAGGTGAATCGCCGCAGTTACGTTCCGCTGAACCGGTCGCCGAGGCGGTACGCGTGGCGGTTGGGTTGGGGACATCGGTGGTGCTGTTCAATTGCAGCCAGCCTGAAGTCATGGCCGCAGCATTGGAGGAGGCTCGTGAGGTTATCCAGAACCTTGGTGAGGCCATTGAGTTGGGGGTTTACGCGAACGCTTTCCCGGCGGTCAGCTCCAAGGCCGAGGCTAATAGCACCTTGCTGGAGGTCCTTCGAGATCTGGTGTTTTAATCCTATCTTGACTGGTCAAGGTCGTGGATCGCCGCAGGAGCCAGCATCGTTGGCGGATGCTGCGGTATTGGGCCTGAACACATAGCGCAATTGCACTTGCATCTGCTCCCACAAAAAGAGGTTATCAACGCATGACTGATGTCGAGCAAGAAACGTTCGTTGTACAGGCTACATTTGGCGCCGGGTGTTTCTGGGGGGCTGAGGCGTATTTCAGAGCGTTACCTGGTGTTATCAACAGTCGAGTCGGTTTCGCCAGTCCTGCTGGTAGTGAATCGGTCTCGATCGAAGTGGTGCAAGTCGACTTCGATACCCGGGTGATTTCCTACCTCCAGCTGATTGAGCATTTCTGGACGCTGCATGATCCAACCTCAGTTGACCGCCAGGGCAGCGATGTTGGTGTGAAATACCGTTCGGCATTATTTTTCAGTTCACATTGGCAGGCTGACGAAGCTCGAGCTGCAAAACAGCAGTTGGACACGTCGGGGCACTTGGGCAAACCGGTGGCCACTGTAATTGTGCCGCTAGGTGCGTTTCAACTGGCGGATGAAGAACACCAGCGATATGTGGATAAGCATGGTGGTAGCAGTTGTTCCATCTGAATGCTCGTTGTGGCCTCGGCAGGTGTCTGCGATGAGAGATAAAGCTCTCTGTACTCCATGTTGAACCGATGTGAACCTACTTTATCTTGTAAGGTGAGCTAGATAGACAATGTTTTTTCTAGTCGTTCAATAGAGTCTGTTGTGAGTGAAAGAGTTCGATAGCAGCTATCAGTGTCTGTATTCGTCATGCTAATAAGAGATGGTGAAGTTTGCATGCTTAGGAGGACCGGCACCGGTTGGATGGCTCATTCAGCATTCCAGGAGGCGGGCTTGATGCCGGTGAAACCATTGCTGCTGCGGCTGTCCGTGAAGCGTATGAAGAAGTGGGCGTTCAGATCCTCCCAGAGAACTTGCAATATGTTCACACTCTGCATAGCACGACGGACGGACGTGGTTAGGATATTTCTTTCAAGCGAAAGAATGGAAGGGGACGCCTACATTGCGTGAGCCCAAAAAAATACAGTGATCTACAGTGGTGCCCTATCACCGTGCTTCTTTTCGAGACCATTCCTTATGTGCGGCAGGCTATATAGCGTGTTGCAGCTAAGATTCTGTAACTCAGAATACGGCTGGGATTGATAGCTTTATTTTTTCCTCTCAGCACCTATTCGTGTGTGGCTGGTTATCCTATTGCATCAAGGCGTCAATTTTGTATATTGACAAAAACGTGCGGTAGATATCATCAGGCCTATGTGCTGTAGGGGAGATTTTAAACGTGAGACCAAGTTTCATGTTTGCTTTTTTGAAGTGGCCACGTCCCCGGTTTGACCTGCGTCATCTCTATATTCAAGGGTTGTAGTTTTGTTTAGAATTATAGGGTTGCCGCTCTCTACAATGCAGAGATAGTACTAATCACGTTGCCATAGTTTAAGAATGTGCTGTGATATTGCTAGCCGCAGCCGCAGCCGCAGCCGCAGCCGCAGCCGCAGCCGCAGCCGCATGTCGCTACAAAATTTCAAAATCAGAAAAGTCATTGAGAGTTCTTGATCCTTACTTTATCAGCGATTTATTCTTTTACATATTAATTATTTGGATGCCTTGACGCTCTTCCATTTTTTCTGTTGGATCTATCAGTTGACACGATCGATACACCACTCTCCTTTGAGCTGCCGCAGGCCCCTTTCAGGTAAGGCACTTACCCTTGATCCCCATTCCATTCAAACCCTTCCAACCCCTTTGCCTGAGCCATTTGCCCTTTGGGCAGGCAAGCTCTGGGAGAGATTTCAACTGAGGCAACAAAGGTATATACTTTGGTATGTATCATTTTCAACGGGAGCACGCACTCATGAGCCAGACCGCCAAAGTTTTTCTCAATGGCCGCAGCCAGGCTGTCCGTCTGCCGGCGGCATTCAGGTTCGATACCGATGAGGTCTTCATACGCCGGGATCCGGCAACGGGGGACGTGATCCTGTCGCGCAGGCCTGATTCCTGGGACGAATTCCTCAGCCTTCTACCGGACGCTCACGTTCCTGATGACTTCCTGGGCGAGGCAGAGCGCAATCTGGCTGTAGCAGCATCCAGGGATCCTTTTGAGGGGTTAGATGAATGAGTCAGTACATGCTCGATACCAACACGGTGAGCCAACTGCTACGTGGCCATCCTGCAGTCGTCAGCAAGGTCCAAGGTGTCCCTATGTCCACACTGTGTATATCAGCGATTACTGAAGCAGAGTTGAAATATGGTCTGGCAAAAAGGCCTCAAGCCCACAAGTTGAGAGCACTGGTCGAAGCGTTCCTGAAGCGTGTCGAAGTCCTGGCCTGGGACAGCAACGCTGCCAACACCTACGGTACAGTTCGGGCTGAGGCAGAAAAGGGTGGTAAAACACCAGGAGCTTTGGACTTGCTGATCGCAGCACATGGCATAAGTGTTGAGGCAGTTATCGTAACAAGTGATCAAGCATTCTCTTATATAAAAAATATAAGGTTAGAAGATTGGGTCGGGTAATGTAAGTTGGGCATCCATGGATGCATTTCGTCGGGTTGTATTTATTGCGGGTAAATGATATTGAAAGTTTTTTCGTTAAGGTATATAACTGATAGCAGAACGACATCTTTTGAGATGCATGGAGAGTGAACATGGCTACTCACACTGTAAATCACGACAGCTTTGCAATGCGTCTGGGTCAATCCCTCGGTCGTGGCGTGGGCAGTTTGCTTCGTGTTGAGCGAGCTTTGTGGTCAGGTATCTCCCGTACAGGTCTCCCGAGCATTATCGTAACCCCGGTCAAGTGGGCTGCTCGTGCCGCGGTTATCGGTTGCGGAGCTGTGTTTGCTGCCTGGGGCCTGCTTTATGTCCTTGCGGTTGTGGCGATGGTGGCGATTGTGGTCGGCTTGATGACAAATCCAGGTGTTGAACGTGCATTTCACGGTTCAGAGCTCGTATCTTTTGACGAAGATGATGACAAAGTCTCTGGAAGAGTAAAGCGTCACGGTCTTGAAGGTTATGGTGCGTACATCGGGGGTAAACGCGTAGATTGAAGCCAAGCAGTTTGCTTTACTGCTTGGCCTCAATTTAGAAGGTTACAATTTCCCTTTAACCAGGGATAATAAATTACTTCCCCCTTTGCCCCCAGCCTGTTTTGCAGTATCTGTGCCTTCCGATAGCCCACTGATTAATGAGCCAACTTTCATACCTGACCACCCCAGAGCTACCACCCAAAAGCTTGGTAATACCAGAAACATCGTTCCAATCACAAAGTCTAATAGCAAGTCCCCTTGAGCGTTGCTCGCCCCAAATACAGGATCGAAGTTGCTATGTGGGACATTACTTCCGATGCCATTTCCATAAAGTGCATCGAGAATAGTGCTGTCCACCCAGCGTGCAAGCTGGAACCAGAAGTCGACAAAGATCAGTGCGAATTGCGCAAATGTGATCGTCATGACCACCTTCAAATCAAAAGTGCCGATGGTCAGCACGAATGGTATGCAGATGATCAACGCCATTTTTAGAAATGCCATAGCCATTGGGGCCGCTTGTCTAACGCTATCCATAGCGGGATACATCGCCAGTGCGCCGAATGCCTGGCCTGCAGTAGCTGCAATGCGTGTTAGGTCGTTGGCCACCGATCCACCTACTTGGCCACCGTAGTCCGAGTACACCGCTCCCTGGGTCAGCATCTGTTTCCTGGGAGATACCAGATCTCTGATGATTGCATCGTCCACTTCGTCCTGAGACACAAACTTTGCCCACTGGGCGATCTTGGTCAGCAGATCTGGATCTACTTGCTGCAGCAGCCGTGGTCGCAGGCCAATGCTGGAGTCAGACCACCATTGTGTGCATGTCGGGTAACCTCCGCCGCCGGTAGTTTGAGCCAGACCTGCGTCCCGGGTTGCGTCATATGGCCAGGCTGCTCTGGGTGTATGTGAGCGAAACCCAGACATGCCATCGCTGTAATAGCCTGAGGTCTGCAGAAAGAAATGTGAGCCGATCCAGTTCACGTCGTTCAACTGGTCATTCGTGAGATTGGGCTGGGTCATGAACAGCTTTGCCCGGGCACGTCCGTAGCAGTCGTTGGTAAAGTCCGCTACCTCCTGGGCGAGCAACGGATTGTTGATCCGCGTGCTGTTGACGTCCATCCGAACCTGTTGCAGGTCCACCCCACAGGGGATCGAGGCGACGGATGCAGCGGTCACAGCCTTGGACATAGCGTGCACAAACAGCCACCAAACGGGCACTGTGGCGCTTTTTCCATTGAGTGTGCTGAACGATGTGTTCCACCCGGTATCTGTGGGGGATGGCAGTGAGTATTGGCATTGCTCGGATCGCGTCTTGTCGAATGTCAGTGTGTCAAAGCTGACAGGGACCAGTGGCATACAGCCAAGCATGATTACGAATATCGCGCTGTAGAACCGGTTTTCTACTCTAGCCAACGACAGGACGCCTTTGTTGCCTTCGTCTGCTCCTTCGCCTCGGGCCCTGAGCCATTCCTGGATGACCATGGCAGCAAACGGGGCTGCAAATAACCCACTATTGGAGATAATGTCCCAGATGCCGCTATTGATGAGCCAACCTACAAGGGTCAGGTAATACTCAAGGTAGTCATTGGTGTGCAATATCATGATGAACTCCTCCTGATAGCAGACCCGCGTGATTGACTTCAAAAATGCATATCAGAAGAACAAACAGCACTTCGCAACGAATCAGTCGATTGGATTCATTGTTCTTCAAGAGGTGTCTACGAAGGTTGATCCAGCCGCAGGTCAGCACGCCATAAACTAAAAGCCGCCATAGCAGTAGGGAGGTGAAGTGCGCGTCTTGCCAGGCTTTAAAGTGATCAAAGTCACCAAAGACTTTCTCAACCAAAAGCGTGAGGCCGACTGCCAGACCGAATGTCACCACGAACATCCAGAGCAATGACCAAGTGGCACGCGCACCGTTTCGAAGGAACGTTGCTGTCGATCGGATGATAGTCATGGTCATTTACCCGGGACAGCGTTTTGCAGCCGATCCAACCTATCGGGCACCGGGTCTCCCTGAAAGATGCCCTTCGAGCCATCGCCACGATTCTGTGCGCGATCAAGGATGGTTGTCGGAGAGTTACTGACCAGGCTTCGGCGCAGTTCCAACTCTGTCTTGAGATTGTCGATTTCTTGCTGCAGGCCATTGTTTTCCTGAGAAATCGCCTTGATGGCCACATCGTTGGCCGCGACATTCGGCTCTTTACTCCCGGTCAGCATGGTGCGCTGCAGGAGGAGTGCTTTGCCCAGGACGTCTGATAAAGCGACCTCTGATGCAAGTCGTTTAGCGAGTAGATCCTGATCATGTTCGGTGCGCAGAGCTTCCACTACGCCGCGCGTGACCGGGAGGGAATCGCTGCTGGCCAGCGCAAGATTGTCAGCCGTGGCTGGTTTGCTGCCTGACAACATGTCGTTCAGGGCTTTGAGTTTGGCGTCATACGATTCCTGGATCAGTGGGGTGAGCCCGACGCCGGCGGTCGTTGCTGTTTTTGTACAGCTATCGCAGGTTTGCTGTTGCTGTTCGCCAAGCACACGAGTGGCAAAATCAGTAGCCTGTTGAGGCGATGACCAGGTGCTGCAGACCAGGCCGTTGCCACAGCTGGAGGTGCTGATCGAGGAGGTTTCGGTGGGGCTACGGCCGGTCATCAGGTTGTAACCCGCCCGGGTGACGTCGCTGACAACCTTGATCGGCTGCTGTCCAGAGCCGCCTGCTTTGTTGCCTCCCACCCACGTTACACCGTCATTGCCGCTTTTTTTCTCAACATCGGAAATCGCTGTTACAGCGTCGGTGTTGGTGGCAACGGCCTGGGTCATGGCCTGGCCTTCGGCAAGCTTGTTCCAGCCCATCTGCCCGCCAGCGACGTCGACCATCTTGTCAGCAATAGCCCGACAGGTTCCTTTTGACCGATCAAAGTCGAGCCGGCCCTGAAGGATGCCGTTGGTAATTAGGTTGTAAAGGGCTGGGTTTGCGCGCTGCAAGATAAGTCCTGGTAACGATGCTACGGCCTGGGTGGCATTGGTGAGCATCGAGCCCATAATCGTTTGGAAACCCTGACTGGCTCCGTTGAGCTGATTCTGCAGCGTATTGGTCAAACTCATGTTTCCGCAGATCAGGTTGCTGTTCCAGCCACCCCCAATGTTGATGCTGTCCATGTTGCCAGCACTACCCATGCTTACGGCGCTGCCACCCCCAACGCTATAAAGCACATTGTCACCAATGACGCTTCCTGATGAGCCGATATTGATGGGATCTACTGCAGCGATGGCGCTGCCCGCAACCAGCGTCCCGATCAGGACGAAGGACAAACAGAGGTTGTAATGCATGTCGATTACCTCGATGGGTTCATTGGAAGTCCGTACTGCCGAGGAAGGTCTGCCCCTCCCGTTGGCAGCAGGAATAGGGCCGCCATAGAGCCCATGCATATCCGCCGTCGACGGCTTGTACCTGTGGATTGGTATGTGGAAAAACGGCACAGGTTTGGCTGAGTGTTGGGGTAAGTTCCTGCCACTTCCCTGTGCTCGGATCACTTTCGAGCAGCTCACCGGCTGGCCAGTAGCCGTCTTGTGGCTGGGCAACGATGTCCAGGTACACATGGATCTGGCCGGTGCGGGTCACAATGTCACCGGCGCGCTGCGCGACTACAGCCGCTGCTTTGTAGTCATCTGACTGGTGCAAAAATCCCCCGCGGGGATACACACTTCCCCAGAGGTCACCCGAGGTCATGCTGCCCACTTCACGTCGTCCTGGTATCAAGGCCTCAGGGTATACGGACTCGGGAACCCCGTATCGCCAGGCAATGGTGTCCAATGTACTGAGCATGTAGGGCACCAAAGGGAGAGTGGCGCCTTGGCAGACAAAGCCCGAGGCGCTGGCAAATTTGCTGAGCGCAGCGCCTCCTGGGTGACCGATCACATCGGCATTCTTGAATTTGGCAATATCGTTTTCGTTATTGTGGTTGGTCGTCCCATCACCGCCGTTTTGAGCCAGCGGGTTTGGAGTTCCGAGTAAGGACATCTCAGTCCAGGGGTTCTCTCCGGTGCTCGAGTAGCTCGAGACCACTGCATCTGGCACGTAATGCCGGACCTTGGCTGACGTTTTAACCGTACAACCAAAGGGTGTGCAAAGCAGCCAATAGCAGATGCCAACGACTTTGTACTCAAGGCAGTCAGGTGACAGTGTGGAGGCGATTATCGATGCAGTGCTTACCGCCGCAATTGCTGGTGAACAGGCAGCGATGGCTCCTGCAGCAAGAAGATGTCGAACGGTCTGGCCAATAGGGCGGGTCATTGTTTTTTCTCCCTGAACTGGGAGATCTGGTTTTCTGCCAGGGAAACGTTGGGTTCGCCATACACGACGAACTGGCGATCAACGACGACTGCAGGGAGCTTGGTCACACCGAGTCCCCAAGCGTCAGCAGAGCCTTGTTGCGCGATCACCAGGTCGTTCTGTAAACGCTTTCCGTCGGGCGATAACATGCGCTGCTGCACGATGGCCATGGCCTGCTTAGGATCTGCAGGCAGTCCCTGCGAGAGCTTTTGTTGTAAGCGCTCAGATTCATCTAAAAGAATGACGCGGACGCCTGGGGCGCTTTGGACTGGGTGTTGGCTGTCTGTGACAACCCACGTTTCTGCCTGGGTGCTGATGCTACTGAGTGCTGTTAAAAGTAAAACAGCACCCATTCCCAGGCGTGATTTTAGGAGCGTATGAAAGGCCATGAGGCTGTACCTGATCGGGATATCAGGTACAGAAGAAGCGATAGCGAGACAGGCGTCAGCTACAAACCCTTACTGAATCCACCAGGGTTTGATCGCTATCGAGTTGAGGCACTCACCGGTGAGGTGGTGAGGGGGCTGCTGCCACCGGATCTTGAGTCGATAGCCAATCAATGGCTGACAGAAGACTGTTGTCGCAGGCCGCGCCCAGTAGTTTGATAGAGCGCTGAGTTCGGTGGTCGGTGACGACCAGAGTGGGTGTGGCATCGATCCCTTTTGCCGAGGCCTCAGCCACCTGGTGTTGGATTATTTTGCCAATTTCGGCAGGTGGTTTCGCGCAGCGCTCAACGGCTGCAGCCAAGTGATCAGTGTTTTCCGCAGATAGATCGAGTACCCCGGGCAGACCCGCACCATTGGAACGGGTTTGCTGATAAATCATTTCAACCACCGCCCAAAATGCCTGGCTGCCCTCGCTGCTACCCACACATTCGGCAAAGCGTGCCTCCTGACCCGCTGCGGGTTCATGCATGGGCAACGGAAGGTGATGCCATTGCAGGTTTACATCCTGGTGAGCATCCACCCAGCTCTTTAGCTGTGGGAAGTAGTCCTTGCAATATGGACATTCGAGATCTGCGTATTCGGTGATGGTAAACCTGGCGTCACTCGTGCCATAGATCCAGGGGCCGTTGAACTGCTGAGTCGTTGCTTCAGCGGTAGGTGCACTCTTCACCAGAAAACTGACCACGATCATTGCAACAAGCGAGATGGTTGTGGCCAAAATGGTTTTGTTCAAGTTGATACCCCGCTCTGGGTGAGGTAAGCCCTTGTGGACGACGTTTTCCCAAACAACTCCTTCTCAAAGGTCTCTAGCAGCGCCCGCTGTGCGACATCTGGTTGCGGATGCTGAGTCAGCCAGTTGTCCAGGGCTTTACGTAGTTGTGTTTCGATCTCACGTCGGTCTACCGCGCTTTTTTTAACCAGCTGCAGATGCTCGATCAACACAGGAGCGCATACTTGTAATGTGGCCAAGGAGTCCTCCAAAGACTCCCCCAAAATTTGTGTAAGGCAATCGATCAGGTTCTGAGTCAGGGCGTCCATGGCTCTCATTTCAGGTTCTCCAATGTGGCTGGGGCAGGGAAAGTTATTTTTGGTGGCTCGATCCCACGTTTGCGGTCGAGATCCTCCGCAACACCAAGCGCAGCCCCGAGCTCGTCGACTCCCATGGACTGCATCAGGTCATACCGGTGTTTCTTCTCTTCGGGCTCAGTCATGGCCAATGCCAGGTAAAGGCTTGGCGGCACTGCCCGGAATAAAACCTCCATCGATTTGGAGAGAATCACTCCTTCGGTGTATTTCCCACTCTCCTTACGGGCCGACAGCATCAGTGACTTTTGGGCAGGCGTAAGCTCGCGGAACTTGGCGATCTTTTCGACTTCATCTGGCGGCATGTTCAGGCAGATCCACCACTCAATCATGTTGAGCATGGGGGCTGCAGCTGGGGGCAGGTCATCGATGTTCTGTGTAGCGAGCCAAAACCAGGCTCCGAGTTTTCGCCACATCTTGGTGATCTTGATGATGTACGGCGAAAGCAGTGGGTTTTTAGTGATGATGTGCCCTTCATCCGTAACGTTGACGATCGGTCTACCTTTGTACTGATCACGTTCTGCGATGTTGTTGACCGTATTGATCAAAGAGATGTAAGCGATCGATAGCTGGGCGTTGTATCCCTCTCGAGCATAGGTGGCCAGGTCAACGATCGTAATGTCTGCTTCAGGCCACGGTGTGCCTTCTCGGTTGAACATTTCGCCATCGGCACCCATACAGAACATGTCCATGGCCTCGGCCATCTCAAGCATCCGTTCGCGGCGCTTTTCTGGAATGGTCAGATCCTTGCCTGCGTCGGTCAGTGCGTTGCGCACGTCCTCCGTTTTCACGGTACGGCCGGCATCGGAGCAAGTCCTTGCTGCTGCGAGGATGCAGTGACGAATCGCGCTGCGGTCGGCACGACTCAGGCGAGCGTCCTCTTTCTCTTCCCCACCTGTAATCATTAACCTGGCCACGATTTCCATCTCGCCCAGGACATCGCGTTCGTCGTCATCCTGTTCGGGTTTCATGTCCAGGTGTGCGTCTGAGCTGTCTAGATCATCGGCATCAAGGGTGATCACCTTTTCAGGCGCCTCTACAAGGCGGATAGCATCAGCAAAGGGAGCCAGGCTCACCCCTGAGCCTGGTGACAACTTGAGTCGATTGACGGTGAGCCCTAGCTTGCGGGCAAAGTCTCCCAGCAGACCAAAGCTGTTACCTGCTTCAACGATGAAGAGTCGAGGCCTGTAGACGGCGATCAACTGGTTCATCAGGTTGTTCACGGTGGCGGACTTACCCGCACCCGTAGGACCAAACAGAAAGAGATGGGCATTCATCTGCCGGTCGAGCTTGTTGAACGGATCGAAGGTCAGCGGCGCTCCACCACGGTTAAACAGGGTAATGCCCGGATGTCCAGTCCCGCTTGCGCGTCCCCAAACAGGTGAAAGGTTGGCAACATGCTGGGCGAGCATCATCTGCGCGTACCAGTCCAGAGCATGTTTCTGGTTCACGTCGAAATTCGCTGGCAACCACCTTAGGTAGCTGTTGAGCGGCGCGACCTCATCGCTGGGCGTCACCGGTTCCATGCCAGCTCCCAGCAAGGCATTTGTCAGCTCCATACTGCGGCTGTTGAGTTGCTGCTCATCTCGGCCACTCAGGTAGAAGGCCACGCTGCCTCGATACAACTTGTGCTTACGACCAATCAGCTTGCCAGCGTCTTCGACGGCCTCACGGGTCAACTTTGACGCCTGGTTGTCGCCTACGGATTTGCGAGCCAGCTTCTGTAGATGGGCCTCGAGCACGTCCTGAGGAGTGATGACCAGGGTGATATTGAGTACGGTGTCCTCTGGAAGTTTGTCGAAGAGGGCATGCAAAGCATCCCCGCCTTTTCGTGTTTCACCTGTCAGGTGACCAGTCTTGGGAGCATCGCGCAGCCGATCGAGGACGATTACTCGATGCGGTAGCCCATCGAAATACCAAAGTCCTTTCGCGGCATCAGATTCCGGCTCGCGATAGAACAGGCCTTGTGCGAAATCACCACCGCTGGCCAGCGGCAACTCGTCCTCCTCGGGCTTATCAGCATGCCGGCTGTTTACCAGTTCGAAGAAGCGATCAATGTCCTGTCGGCTGGAACCCAGATGATCTGCGTGCGGGTTGAACCAATGCAGAAGCCAATGGCGAATATCGTGGCCATCCATACGGCGCGTTTTGATGCCGGCGTTGGCCAAGCCCCCCACTAGGCGCTCACAAATATTTTGCAGATAGACAGATGGCGTTTGGCCGCGGATTTTGCCATCACCGGTACTGCGCCGGTAAACGACCATACGCACGCGGCGCTGTTGGCCGCGCCAAGGTAGTTGAGAGACCTTAGTATCTTCAAACAGCCCACCAGGTTTCGATACCGAGGCAAGATGGTGCTTGAACAACTGCAGATACATTTCGGTAAATGCTGTGCCTTGGGCGCGAGGCTGTATGTAGTCACGCAGTTCCTGAAGGTAGTCCTCCCAACTGGTTTCATCCTTGGCATAAAACTGTACAACCCAGGGGGAAACATCGAGCTCGTCAAAACTATCCTGCAGGGCGTTTTCCATGGCATCACGCGCCTTGCGCAACCATTCTGGATCTCGACCCTCTGTGCCGATGGGAGTGATTTCAAAAAATGCTGCGAGCGACTGACCGTCCTCGAGCAGCATCGCTTGTTCTTGAGGCAGGTACTCCATCCAGGGCAATAGGTCTATGAAGCTCGGTTTGACGTCATACAGCGCCGCGACATCTGAAATGGTTGCTGTCTTCTTCTTTGGATCTCGCCATTGGCCCGGGGCAGGGATGCCTTGAGTTGCCAGGCGGTCAAGGTAGCGCTCCATTCCCTGCTCAAAATTCGCTTCGGCTTGCTTTTCATTCAAACCAGTCGAGTGTGAGAGGGGGGCCTTTGCCACAATTACGTCGTCGAGATCTGGCTCCGAGGCGTTGGCCGGTAACGCCTCGGGGGAAAGACGTTGGCGTTTTTTTAACCCTTCAAATAATCCCATCAGTAATCCTCCACCCGTTCGCCAGGCATGGCGTATTGAACGCGCTGGTAAAGTGGAAACACGGTTGTATAGCCCGGTATCGGCGCTGGATCGGATCCCGCCAAGTGCGGAAATACGTACATGACCAGGTCGGGATTGGGCAGTCGCTTGAATTGGCTGTAGATCTCGTTCTGGGAGGTGCGGGTGTACGCACTGTTCTCTTGTTGAGGCGATGTGCTTTTGGTATCGATAGCTGGACGTCGAAGTTGTGCTCGGGCATCCAGCATTTGCCGGTTACCGGAGCTACTGGCAGACCCCGCCGTGCCGCCGTCCCAAATGTCCATCATGGTGTTGGCGCCATGAGGCAGCATCTTCTCTTTGTCGGTCGAGCAGCCACTCAGTACCGTGAGAGCCAGCAGCAAGCTGATGACTGAGAGGTGGCCATGTACGCGCAAAGCGTCAGTCCAGATTGGCAGCCGCATGTCGAGCTCCTGTGCCGTAGTTGACCTTGCGGCCTTTAATTTCGTAATCGATGTCCAATTCCTGGTCCAGATGAAGGACGACCTTCGCACCTGGCTCGACGTAAACAGCGGCAAACGCTTGGCCGTAAAGCTTGTTGACCCAGCTTGATATATCACCGACTCCCTGGTTCAGGATCTGCCCCATGGCTTGATTGCCCGAAAGCCCGGTCGTACCGAGTGTGCCGCCCGAGTTGGTCACGAAAGAGGAGCTGGAATTGTTGTTTTTAATCAATGAGGCGGCGCCTGCGCCGGCAGCCGTTATCAACACCTGAGAGCCGATGTATTGGGAGGCATTGCTACGTCGTTCACCGCTGATGCAGGGAATGCCATAGGGATCGCTGATCCAGCCCATACCACCTTGGACAGGCTGTGGTTGGCCTGCACTGGCTTGCCCTTGATTTTGATTATTGTTGTTCTGCTGACCGTCCTTGCTCGGGGCCGGCAAGGTGCGCACCGTACCGTCGTTAAACACAAAGGTGATGCTGCGGATCTGGCCACGTACACATGACAGCGTCCAATCACCGGAAGCGGTGCCGCTGGCAACTGCGCCGGCAACGTCAGGAAGGTCAATGCCGTTGGCTGTGAGGTTGTCGGGGCCGATCAAAACCTTGAATGGGTAGGGGTCGTTAACTGTTCCGTCGACGGGCACGCGGCCTATAAGAGCAGACATGGCCACCGAGCCCATCAGCGTAGAGTTTTGAGGCAGCGTGTAGACCTTCCGAACCTGCTTACGTGTTTCTTGTGGGCCACTGACGTCATCGCTAACCTGCTGCGCCCCGGCGCTCAATGCTTTTTGCCCCCGGTCAATGGAGTCACCAAAGGAGGACGGAAAGTTGAAACCAGTTGGAGTCTGGCTCGAGCCGGCAGGTATCGGTTTACCGGTCGCATCCACTGCTGTTCCATCTTGCGGGCTGATCCAGATGATTTCCGACCCGTCGCTGGGTTTCTTGAACTCTTGCCCATCACCCGGCTGGACCCCGAGGCCGATCGGCATCTCATTGTTCGCACTGCCAGGTTTCCCCAGCTGTGAGAGATTGTTGAACTGCTTTTGAAACTCGTCAGTCAAGCTCTGCTGTTGCTGTTGGCTATCTGACTTCATCTGCTCTTGCGCAGCTTGAATACGTTGCTGCACTGTCTGGTCGATGTTTCCCAGCTTTTGCTTCAGCTGATCGTTTTCCTGCTTCTGGGCTCTGTTTTCTGAGAGCACCTGGTTAACCTGATCCTTCAGCTGTCGACCTTCTGCAACCATTGTGCGCAAGGTATCGCTGGGAGTATCTCCCTCGATGCCCAGGGCTTGAGCTTGCTCAGGCGTGAGCTTTGGTGTGGACGGATTGCTCGTCGTTTCAGCAGGCTTGCTGCTGAAGGTTTTGATGCCCAGCACAATGGCGAGAATCACCACGGGAATGACTAGAATTTTAAGGAGTGGATTACCTTTCATGGTCTGCCTCACTCATCACCCGAGGATCAACCTGGCCAATTGCAGGCAACACTGACTGGCTGATGCCGTGTCCTCGAGTCACCAGGTAAAGCGTTGTTGTATCGGTTGCATCACCTCTGGCTCCTAGGTAAGCGTGCTGGAAAGTGGCGGCGGTGAAGTCACCCAGGAGCTCACGCGGATCCAGAGTGATGCGCTGCGAGGTCTGGTTACGCAACTTGAGTGCAGTAACCCAATAGTCGTCCAGACGCCAGGCGCCCAGAACGATGGCGGTTACTGGGAGCGTGGGCAGTAGCGTTGAAAAATCTGCACGGCGATCCAGCTTGACCTGAACGATCCCGTCCACGGGTTCGACTGTCCTAAGAGGGGCGTACAACATCTGGGCGGCGTAGCGGGTGAGAACGACAGGGGCAGGTGTTTCCCGCTTCGTAGGTGTTTCTTCGTCATCAACTTCCTCGCCTCCGGCATTGGGTGTCGGACTGGGCGATGACGATCGGCTGGAGGGTTTTATCGCGGGTTTTGAGTTGCTGCCTCCGTAGCGAGTTGGAGAGGGATCACCGGCAATAATTTTTACCGGCTCCAGCGTCGCCTGGTCTTTCTGTGCTGGCATTGCTGCAATGTCCACCAGCATGATTTCACCCGTTTGTAGATTCTGCAGCTGCAGTCGGGTCGGCTCGATGGACTCGTTGGCCAGCAAATAGATTGCACCGCCGATGCTTTGCACACGCAACTTATCTGTCAGCGAACGAGGTAGACCAACCCTGACGTTTTGGTCCACAAATATGATGCGCTCCTGGCCGACAACCAATGGAACGGCTAGAGGTAAACGCTCCCAGCGCAAAATCTCCACTGCCTTTGCTGTGCATGTGCCAACGGTCAGACAGGCAAGCATGATGGTTCGAATCGCAAGCTGTGATCTGATCATTTACCGCCTCCTTGAACTGCCATAGGAGGTTCATCTGCAGTGGTGTCTATTCGCTGGGGTGTACCGCTGTAGCAATCCCAAGCCATACCGAATGGATTTTTCTCAGGATCAAAATCCTGGCGAATGATGTGCAGGGGATATCTGGCCAATGCGCGTTTTACCCGCTCACCGCTCAGGTACTCATCAGCGGTAATGTCCAGATTGACTGTCCAGTCGTTGATTGAGAGTTGTTTGACGTGCATGGTCGGATCGTCGCCATATCCCCGTCCTGGTATTTCATAGATGCCCCGAACTCGCTTGCGTAGTTCGCCGCTGTTGCGACGTAGTTCGAAGTCGCTCATCAGGAAGGCTTTACAGGACGGAGTAAGGTAGCTGGTCAGTTGGTACAGATTGCGCTCGTAATCTGCTTCACCGTTGGTGGGCCAACGATTGAGTTGCTGGAAGATATAGAAGCCGAATGTGTAAACCGATTCCGGCGGAATATCCCACCATTTGCGTGTGCTGCCTGAGCGCAGATCTGGCGGGATATGGATGTTCAGGTCCTTTGGAGCTGACCACCACCCATACCCTAGTCCCGCGCAGATGATTGAAATGACTACCAGCGCGATTCGTAGGCTGACGATGTGGGCACGTTGTGCGTCTGCCAATTTCCAAAAGCGGCTCATATTTGCCCTCGACGTTTACAGGTCCAAGCCCCCGATCGTAGAACCAGGTTGCTGGTGTTCATCAGTGATGGGCCTTGTTGCGCGAGGAGCAATTGCGCTTTGCGATAGACCCACGTCTCTGGTCTACCCCGTTTTAGCCGGCGCAAAATCTTTGCTGCTACCAGCAGGCCTAGCGTCCCGCCGATCAATGCGCAAATGACTGGCGTGGCAGGCGTAATGAAAAAAGCAAATGGGATACCAATGACAAATCCAATTGCTGCGCTTCCGAAGATGGTCGCCCACATTTCATCAGCCGTGAGCCCGCCGATTACCACTGGCTGGGTATTAAGGCGGCTGGGCAGAAATCTCAGCGTCCCATCCTCGTGAATGTCTTGCTGCTGATCACTCATCAAGGCACCAGGTCGTCAGAGAACGGATGTGGCTTTTGTAGCGAGGAAGATCGTTACGCCGATCAAACTGACACCCACTACAGCTGTTGCACCCAGGTCAGCCCACTTGGCTTTCCCCATATGGATTTCGTGATACACCCCAAGAGCGTGACGGCCCACCAAGATCAAGGCGTAAGCACAAAGGATGAGGCCGAGGAAGGTAAAACCGTCGAATGCATAGTTTTGGAAGGTCTGCATCCAGCTGCTTCCCTCGCCTCGTGTGGGAGCTTGGGCCTGAGGCAGGGCTGCGAACGACATCTGTGGTGAAACAGCTAACCAGGTGGCCGCTTGGATCAGGACCAAGTTTCTGATTCGTTGTGCGAATGTCAGAGGACGGAATGGCATTAAATATCTCCTTAGAAAGGTCAGTGCAAAAGCATGAATGTCATGATCATGAACAGCACGGTCCAGCGGATAACGCCGCCCGTTGCTGAGGCTCTATCCAGGTTGCGCGAGGCCCACCCCCGGTAAAGGCTTTGAAAAACCCAGATGCCCCACAGTGTGAGCAGCCCGATCGCCAAGCCCAGCCAAAGGATGTTGCTGTCAGCAGCAGAAAAGCCTCCGGCAGTCTGAAAAGCACTGGCTTGAGCGGCGGACATCGTCATGGCTGACGATCGCTGTTGGTGGTGTAGTGTCCCGATAACTCGGTGGTATCTCTGGGCTGGGCCCGGGAGGGGGAGAGGTAGTCCTGCAGGCCCTGGCGCATTTTTGCGATGTCCCCAGCCAAGCGTTGGTAGTCGAAGTGATAGCGTTGAGAGCCATCATTCGGCAGCTCGCCGCTGCGTCGAGCAACGGCCTCCAACGCATTGAGCTCACGAATCATGATTTCAACGTTGGCTTGCTCAGATGCCGTACCGGCTGCTTGGGCCTGACTCATAGTGAGCAGGGAGCCAAGGACGACAGTGGCCACACCTTTAAATCGGTTGGTTTTCTTCGCGGGGAGGGTCGTGTTCACTTCGCGGGCCTTGGATGCTGTAGAGGCAATGTCCACAGCATGACCAGAGGCCGGGGCTGAATCAGCAGAAAACCCTTTCCAGGTCAAAGAGGGTTTATGAGTCTGCCAATTGCCGCTTGAAGAACAGCAAAAAACCGGTCGTCAATGGATAACCGAATGCCCACCCCTGGGCATTTTGGTTGCCTACGCGGTCATGACCACGAGTGATTTGCTGCACGTTGACGAGCTCCCAACCGTCGCGTCCATGCTGGTTAAGAATCGCGAGCGTTTCGGGGTCTTGTAGGAAGGCGTGGATATCTGGGTCTGTCGTTTCATCTTTGGATCGGAAAACCAGACCGGTCGTTACCGTTTTGTAAGGCAGAGCAATAAAGGCATTGCGGTATTCGAAGGTAAGCATGAGGCACCAACTGTGAGTTGAAGGACGATCAGGCTTACAAAGAGTGAGTTGACGATGACAGGCTAAACCCATATTGCCTCATTGGAGGGTTTCTGCCGCCAGCCACTTGATGGCTAAGTGGACCAAGCTTAGAAGTGAAACAGCACTCGCGGTGGTTGCTGACGAAGCTTGGGAGGACTGGCAAATGATGGTGGATCTTACGTTTGCCAACATCAAACTACTCTATAAAATCCTTTTTTCGATCATAGGCTACTCAGGTGGATGAGTGGGCGCTTGGGGGTAGTGCTGGACGGGAGTTTGCCGAACGCATGGATGGTACAGGGCTAGTTGCAGTCCATCGACCTCTGTAGGTAGATCGGTGACAATCCAACGCTCATTCACGTCAGTTTTTCGTCTTTTATTTATAAATAATGTTCAAGGGGATATGAGTGATGGACTCGAAAAGCATCCGCCGGGCAACGGTTGGGGATGTCGTGGTGCTCACACAGATCCGCAACGAGGCACACACATGGAAGGTGGCGCACCGCGACTATGCGTGGGGCAAAGAAGCAGGCGGGGCTTCCGAGCGATGGATGCTAAACACTGTTGCAGAAAAGGAAGTATATGTCGTTGAGCTGAACTGCACTCCGGCGGGCATGTTTTGGCTCGATCTGGACGATGAGCATCGCTGGGGGCCGCAGGAGGCAATCGCGGTTTACGTGCACGGGCTGAGCGTGCGCGCAGGCTTTAATGGACGGGGACTCGGTGGCTTCATGCTCGACTGCTGCGCGAGCAAAGCGCGCGGTTTGAACCGGCGCTATGTCCGGCTTGACTGCCCCGCTCATAACGCGAAGCTATGCTACTGGTATGAGTCGCTTGGTTTTACGCGCGTAGGAATATGGCAGGAACCCGGTCCCTGTGGCTATGTCTGGGCACTGTACGAAAAATCGGCCTAACCTACTGCTACGCGCCTTATGGAACTGAGGAGCGCTGGGATGTTGAAAAGTCTTACCCTTGATGGCTGAGAGGATTGTGGTCGCTATCGTCCCGAGAGAGAAACCTCGCTTTGGTGAAGCTTTATAGGTAGTTAGAAACGAAGCCGCGGAAGCTCACATTATCCCAGTTCATCTCGATCTGGCCTGGGCGGTGATGAGGGCTTTGTTGTCCTTAAAGCGTTGCATGATGTCAATCACCAGGGAGTTGAGCGCCAGGATCTTCATCGCTCGTGTGACCGATACATACAGCAGATTCAACTCGTCATCACGTTTCCCAGCATCGATATCAGGTGACAGTGGGTCTGCGCTGAAATCCTCGTAAAGGCACACATAATCCCACTCCAGGCCTTTCGACCTATGGGCCGTGGTCAGCGTGACCGTCGCGTCCAGCTCTGAGGTTACGGATCCTCTACGTAGACCTTCAATTCGTGCTGGCAGGTCTGGATAGGCTTCGATGATTTTGATCGAACGCAGCATCTCAGGATCCTGAGTGGCTTTGGCAATTTGCACGTACTGGTCGTAATCCCTGTAGTCGGTCACCAGCTTTCGGTTCTGTACCTTGTCTGCCATTTCGCGGCTGAAATAAAACAGATCCTCGAGATCACGCAGTGAGTAGCTATCAATCCCGCCGATCCAGTGCATGCGATGGTTTTTGCTGACCAGATGCAGTGCGTTCTCGATCACACCGCTCACAGTTCGGTGGAGAAAGGTTTGATGAGGCAGATCCTCCGGCAATTTGCGCTTCACCTGGGTAGGTTGACCCAACCCTTGCAAGGGAATGGTCTCGCCTTTGAAAGAGAGGATGATGTTGGCCACATGGGCTACTGCAGGACCGAATCGGAAGCTCTTGGTCAGGTAGTGATGCTCAGCATCCTGCATCCAGGCGCTGCTCAATGCATCCACGGCGCCTCGAAAACGATATAGCTGTTGATGCCGATCACCTACTGTGACCTGGGTGATTCGTTGCGTTTGTACCAGGTCTGCGATGACGGGGTTTACGTCTTGCCCCTCATCGAGGAGCACGGCGCCGAAGCGCTGACTCAGATCCGGTCGACTTAGCTGATACAGCTTCAAATACCCATCGTGCGTCATGGGCACACTTCGATCCTGCAGGTCGACCATTCGCCCCCAGATAGTTCTCGCCGCTCTGATGGTTTTGACTTGGTAATCCTGCTGAGCTGTTGTGAGCAAGCGACTGCTCTGGAAGCGAAGAAGGTGTGATTCGTTCAGGTCCATGTCCTTGCTGGCCATGAAGGTATTCAAGGTCGATACGATATCTTTTGCCAGTTCCCAGTCCTGGATGTTGAGAGTGCGCGCGATCTCGGTCAGGCGAAGGTTACCCGCTTGCTTATGCTTGTACTGTGTTCCGTAAACCGCATAGGCCAGCCCGTGTGCGGTTTTGCATGTCACGTTGCGTGGGAACCGGTTTTTAGCTGCCATCTCCACCGCCTTGTTGTAGCAGAGATAAAGCATCTTCACGGCGCTGTTCTGCGCGGCATATCCAACCAACATCGTGGTCTTGCCTGTGCCTGCATAGGCTTGCACCAGCAGTTTCTTGGCTTTTGATTGGATAGCTGGGGTTTGTTCATCGGTCCATTGCATGGGTTTCACCGTTCAATGTGCTGACACAGGCAACCGGCCCGTATCCACAGCAGCAGGAAGTCGCCTATAGATATTTTTTGAAGCTGGAAGCTGTAATGCTTACCGACAATCCCAGCAGCGCCGCGCAGGGCAACAGCACCAGGAGAGGGCTGACGGTGAAGGGTAAAGCGAGGTAAAGCGTCCAGGGCATGATTACCAACGGCATCATCGTTGAGCGAGCCTTGTGGTACAGATAGCTCGACTCCCTACCCGCGCCGAATCGACGCAAGTCTCGGCGGACCAACCCATCAATAAACCCTACGAATGACGCCATTACAAACAGTGGAATTGCCAAGGTGAGAATGACCAGGCGAACGCAGAAAACGAGGAGGGTATAAAGCGCGGCTAGTCCGTAGTCTTGAAACTTGGTGACGACCCAAGCAAGTTGATAGTTCAGGTCGAGTCCACTCCCGTGCTGGCCGTTCTTTGCGTCCGTGGACATTCTGCTCAACCAGTCGAGAAGTCCCGTCTTCACGATCAACCACTCATAGGTGAGCTGGACCAGCCACTTCGCGGTATGACCAGGTTCCTGAACAACGACACTTTGCAAAAAGCCCTGGGACAGCCATCCCAGCTCATGATCGAGCATGCTTTGGGAATGGTGCCATCCGGCTTCTGGCCAGAAGAAATACAGGCATATCCACTCGACGATGATGGCACCGCCAAGCGAGAGAAACATTACGCCAAAGAAGCGGAAGGGTAGGCTGAGCAACGAGCCAAACCAGCTTTGCTCCTTGATCTGCTGTTGTTGAGCTTTATCGGCCACATCAGCCATAAGTTATTTCTCCTGATCAGGCGGCAGCGTCGTCAGCTTTGGCTATCTTCTGGAAGTCATCGATCAAGTCCTGAGGCAGTGCCTCCGTGAGCTCCCGATAACCTGGTGCTTCCCACCAACCACTGTCACCAACCTTGCCTACCTGGTAGGTCTGTCTCATGCTTTCTGCCAATGCTTGCAGGTCTGGCGGCATGACCTCATCAGGGTCGTTAGCCGGAAGCGGCATCCGAACCTTCCACAAGTTGCCGCCTTCGATCAGCGCAAAGCACTGGCCTTTGGGTAGGCCAACGACGTGGGCAGGCTCGATCATCGGTACGCTTACCGCGCTGACCTGGTCGTGGGTGTTAGAGGTAAATGCGGTATCACCCGAAGCGGCGTCACTGGCTGAGCTGGCCGGTGTGGCGGTAAACACCTGAACCTTTGGGAGCTGGTTGGTCAGCAGTTCGGCGGTAGACGTCTCACGAACGCGAAGCATGAACAGGTTATTGAAGTTACCAATGACTTGACCCGCCTTGGCCTTATTGCCGATCTTCGCCTCGATGTCACTCAAGGTCTGCGTGTAGGCCGTCACTTGCATGCCGGCGCCGCCGCCTTTGTTGATCATGGGGATGAACTCTTCGCCCATCAGTTCGTTGAACTCGTCGGCATGCAGGTTGATGGCCACCTTGGAGCCCGGTATTGCTCCAGGTAATCCATCATCAACGCCAAACTTGTAGATGTGACCAGCGACCGACACCAGGTCGGAAAACATGGAGTTCCCAACGGCAGCCGCTACCTCCGTGTCCGACAGCGCGTCGAGGCCGACGTAAACCACGGCGCGTTTACGCACAACCTGCATCCAGTCGAAGATCGGTCGTGGATCGTTGACGTCGGTGTAGTCTGGCGAAATCAGTTCTGCCATACGGCCGGTGGTCAATTTTTCCAGCAGCGGCAGCAGCGATGCCACGATTTTGTCGAAGTAAGTTTTGTCATAACGCACCGCGCTGCGCAGACCATCCATCACCGGATCAGAGACTCGTGTCAGCGAAAGGTATTGGTCAATGGCTACAACGCGGAAGGGGCGGCCCTTCATGTTGAAGGGAATGTTCTTGTCGTTGAGCTTGCCCTCAATGGCGACGATGCTCTCCCAGGCTCTGGGATCTTGCTCTGAGAAATACTTGGTGGCGTACTCAACGAAAATGCCCTCAATGTTGATTACGTGCTGCTGGATCTGCAGGTAGTCGGGACGGCGACCGAGTGCCACCAGCGCTCGTGCGATGATGTTGACGAATCGCCAGGCGAATTCGCGGAATGCTGCGGAGTTGCCCTCCCCAGAGAGTTGTCCGGCGATGCGAGTGGCCACCTCTGAGATGCGACCGAAGCGGCCTACGGCGTTGTAGCGAGCCGAATGGTCTGGCCAGCCTAGATGGAAGACGTAAAACTCGCTCAGACGCCCAGCACGCTGAGCCTCGACGAACATTCGTTTGAGAAGGTCGGCATCACCTTTAGGGTCAAAAACGATGACCACTTCATGCTGACCATTAAGTTTGCGCCGAATGTCTTGGGTGATGAATAGCTCAGCCAGGCGCGTTTTTCCGACCCGAGTAGTCCCCAATACGATGGAGTGACCTACTCGCTCGCCCAGTGGCAGCGAGACGTTTTCTTCAAAAGGCTCAATGCCGTGTAGCCGCGGTAAACCACCCACTGGCGGCAGGGGACGCATTGGGTTGAGAGGGACATCCCAAGACGTTGCCCGTGTCAGCACCTTGATCGGCCAGGGAGCAAACTCTGCTCTTTGTTCGAACCGGCGTGCCATGCGAAACAGGGGCGTGGATTCAACGTATCCCGCATATTGCGGAAGGTAGGTGTCCATCAGTCGTTGTGTGTGCCGCTGTTGCCAGCGAAAGCCCAAGCCGATGAACAGTCGCTCGTTACTGACAGGCACTTCCTTGCTGGTCATCGTGTAATGAGGCAGCCGACGTATGTTTTTGCGATACCGTAAAACTCTCCAGGCCTGCTTCAACCTCACGGCGCCCAAAAGCAAGAATCCTGCTGCACTGACCGCGCCGAACAGCGGAGTGAGCGCAAATGCCCAGGGTGCAAAAACGCATAAAAATGCGCCTGCAGCGCAAACCGCGACTGTGTACAGCTCGACTGCAGGGCGCAGTAGGGTGTCGATTGCATAATCGTGAGCCATCGTGCCTCCTACTGCTCAATCGCAGTGGCTGTAATGAGTGCGGGATAATGATGAATACCCAATCGTTGCGCTAAGTCATCGCCCGGAACTGGGGCAATCTGCACGCCGGAGATCCAGCTTTTGATCACATTCAGGCGTTCATTGGATTTCACGTTAACCACCAGCCCGACGGCTTGCATCTGACGCAAAATGTCCCCCCGCTGAAGTAGCCAGAGACGGGATGTTTCGTCGTCTCCAATCAGGAAAAAAGGTTGTAGCCCTGGTGCGTTGATCACACGACCTTGAACCTGACCTGGTGATAAATGTGCCGATCGCACTGGCAGCCCTTGAGCCATTGAGGCATCCGGCGCGCTGATGGGCGAGGATGTAGGTGATGAGACTGACGGTTGTGGGTTGAGGGCTTGGTAGTAGGGCAGAGCGGAAGTTCCGCCTTTATCGTCGACCACTATCAGTTTTGACGCATACACGGGGAAAACGACCAGGCTCAGTAGCACGGCCAGCACGGATGTTTTTTTCATGGGTTGTCCGCCAGTTGGTTGATGCCCGTGACACGGCTGAGGTGCTTGGCGAAGAGCTTTCGATAGAGCGCGGCTGCAGGACCACCGGCCGGGTGGTGGTAGCGTCCGGCGGCGGTTATCCAGTCGCCACCGACAGCATGCTGCTCGGCGAGAATCTGCGAGGTGACCTTGAGATTGGTGTAGGGATTGAGCGATTCACAGGGGGCCGAAAAGCGATGCCCGTTCCAACCGATATTCACTTGGCCAAGTCCAGAGTCCACTCGTTTGGGCCCGACCGCTGCGATTGCGATAAGCAGTGCGCTACAAGCATCAGCCCTGGTTGCAAACCGGTATCCCGCACCCGCAACGTTCAGCGTCCAGGGCCAAGGCACCAACTGACCTTTATGCCCGCGCAGGAAGGTGCCGCTCTCCTGCAGGGCGACGGAGTAAAGAACCTCAGAAGGAATCCCAGCGGAATACGCTGCGAGCTGATATGCAGGGGGCGGAATTTCTGACGCTTGAGCATTAAAAAGAAGCAGTGAGAGGCCCGGCGCTACCAGGTATTTCAACCTGGCAGTTACTGACGAAGCCATTGGCCGTTTACCTCGCGAACAACCGCTGGCAGCTCACCGCCCAGTCCAAGACTCAACCACCTGCCAGCGTCGTGGTTCAGAGTGATCTGGTGTTTACGCACGCTGGTTGGATCAATGTTTGCCTGAACGGCCCAGTTGCGAATTCTCGTGTCGTCCCCCTGGCTGCCGACCATGTACACGTCGAACTCTTTTCCCTGGGCCTGGAGAGTGTGGATCCTCAGTGTGCAATCAGCACAGTCAGCTTTGACAAACACTGCCAGACGCCCGCTGCCGCGTGATGTGACGGAGGTGCCCCGGGTAACAGACGTCTCGGCCTGAATCGGAAGAAGGTTGGGGTACAGGCGTTTCCATGCGTCATCGTATGCACGTTGATACGCCAGTTCTTTGGCCGTGCGCTGGGCTTCAGCTTGAACCTGTAACTCAGCATAGTGCCGGCGTTCCTCATCAGATCGAGCTTCAATCCCCAGCGTAGTCAGAGGATCAAGTCCTGGAGAGTAAATGCCACGAGAGCCCTGCATCAGGCTTTGGTAACGCTGCCACTCCTGTCGATCCAGGTTCCACTCTTGGGCACGAGTATCAGATGCATCCTGGCTGGTGAGTGCAGTATTGGGAGATGTCCGAATAATCGACGTGCCGACTTCGGCTTTAGCTTGCGTCATCAGGGCCATCAATCCGACCAGGACAACGGAACGTTGGTATTTACCGAGCATGGGGACCCCTACCTAAGGCTTGATGGGAACGATTCGAGATGTACCGTTGATACTGAATTGAGCCCGACTATCATCCAGCCCGTTTAGCCGCCAATTGCTGCCGGCAACGGTGTCGCCTGGACGCACAAGATAGAGTTGGCTGAGTTGTGTGCTGCCGGGAGGAGCTACGGAAAGGAAGCGCTCGCCGCCCCTGTACTCGACACCTACAACGGTGAAGGGGGGGGGCGCTTCAATCTGCTTTGCGATGTTCTCGGCCCTGTAGCTTGATGCCGTTTTAGATTTGGCAGGCTTTGGCGGTGAGGGAGTGGTTGATTGAGCTCTCGCCAAGTCTTGGACGCTCGTTTGTAGCCCCTCAAACTTAGCTTCCAAGGCGACGATATCCAGCATTGACGGCGCAGAGCGCGAGACGTCCTGCGTTGATTCCTGCGTCTGTCTGAGCTGGGTTTGAAGTGCGTCAATGCGGTTCGCTAAGGCTTGCTGTGCTGCCCGGAAGTCGGCCATGGCAACCGGTGGTGATTTTCCGTTTTGCTCAAGTCGATCATCCACTCCGTTGAGACGCTGGACGATTGCCCCGATGCTGTCCTGATTGACAGTACCGGCGAGCTCGCTGGTCAAATGATAAATTTGATACTGCTGATATGCGCACCAGCAGGTTAAGCCGACCGCCAAAAGCGCTCGCAGGATGATCGGACTGGACAGGGAAAGGTGCAGTGGCAGCTTCATGGATGACCTCACTCAGATGTGAGGCACGGTCTCAAAAGAGCTACAACAAATCAGCAGGAAACCCTTTTTAGGTCCAAAGAGGGTTACTGAAAGCCACTCGGGAGTATCAGGTCCGGGCCTTGATTTCGGACATTTCCCACGGCTTTGCCAACGGTATACCACTCGAAATCGTCAGTTGGGCGGCAGCATTCGCGTGCGAGTTCTTCGGCCTGGCCCGCCGATAGGCCCGGCTCAATCCATTCCCGCGCATGTTCGGGTTTTAGCACAAGAGGGCGCCTGTCGTGTATGTCGACCATCCCCTCGTCACTTGCTGCGGTGATGATCACAAAACCGCCCCTGTCGTTTGATAGGCCGGGGTGTATTTGAGTGAAGGCGCCGAAAAGCATCGGCTGCTGACTTTTCAGGCGAATGAAGTAGGGCTATTTTTTCTTTGGGTCATTTGGATTGTACGGAAGTATTCGCCGATAGCGCCCACAGATCCGGGCTTTAGACCTACATCATCAGTCCAAAAAGTTGCCTTCAATGGGATGTCCACATCAAATAGGCAGGCGAATTGTTCCCCATCCAGGTCGTAGATGAGTTGCTCAACAGGTGGGGCAAGCTCCGAGCCAGTCATCGTTTACCACAACGTGCAGCTGGTTCCTTGCCCAAAATGAAGGCTTGGGAAGGGAGCAAAGGGAAAGTTGAGTTGGTGGCTGTAGTAGCTGAGTACTGTACCTTTCTGGATGGCTCTGACGGCAAGCAAAACCTTGTTAATTGGTGCTCCTTTTGAAGTGCGTCGTCGAAAAAAACTGCGATGACGAGCTTAACTGAATCGAAGAAAAATAGTCGATTGGAGTTAGGCGCCCGGTTCATTTGAGTCAGTTGTCACGATGATGGTGATACCTGCTGGACTGGTAAACGTCACTGCCCAAGATATCCTGCAAGCCAAGAACGGTTCACATAAACCTCATGCTTACTCCTTGTTAACAGCAGCGTCCGGAAACTTTCCTCGAATACTATGCCTAGGTATCAACCGACACCTTCGTACAATCGTCACGACGGTCCGACGGTGGTTTGATCAAGATGGTAAGAACCACGGTTTTGCATTTATCTGATTCATGCTGTCGCCCGATCACTCAAGGAGATCCAAATGAAGCAAATGGTTACCGCGCTGGCATTCACTGCCAGTCTGATCGTGGGCGCTAACGCCTACGCCCAAACCGAGAAGCCCACAATTGTATTGGTCCACGGCGCCTTCGCCGATGCATCGAGCTGGAATGGTGTGATTGAGATCCTGAAGAAGGACGGCTACACCGTCATCGCAGCTGCCAATCCGTTGCGGAGCGTCAAAACTGATGGTGCGGCTGTGTCCGCGGTAGTGGCGAGCATCCAATCCCCCGTGGTGCTGGTCGGTCACTCCTACGGTGGCAGCGTTATCAGCGAAGCTGCCAACGATCGCTCCAACGTGAAAGCTTTGGTGTACGTAGGTGCTTTCGCGCCGGATACCGGTGAAACGATTGCCGGTCTTGCCAATAAATTCCCGGGCAGCACGCTCGGCCCAACACTTGCTCCACCTGTAACGCTCGCAGACGGTGGCAAGGATTTGTACATCCAGCAAGCCAAATTCCACGACCAGTTCGCTGCAGATCTTCCCGCTCCAAAAGCGGCGCTCCTGGCCGCAACCCAGCGTCCAATCACTGAGGCGGCGCTAAACGAGCAATCAGGCGCGCCGGCCTGGAAGCATATTCCGTCTTGGTATATCTACGGCAATAAGGACAAGAATATTCCGCCGCAGGCTATGGCCTTCATGGCTAAACGAGCCGACGCGAAGGCAGTAGAAGTGGTCAAGGGGGCTTCCCATGTCGTGATGGTTTCACATCCAGAACCGGTCGCCCGGCTGATTGAAAAAGCGGCTTCAGCGAAGTAATCCAGCGTTGTTCAAGGTTACTGTGCAGATTCAGACGTGAACATCGGCATTTGCCGTTGCACCCAATTGAGCAGCTCTTGAGCGGGTGCAGCGAGTGGCCGTCCGGATTTCACCAGCAGCTTCGCCTCGACGCTCCGTAATAGCGGATGGTCGATTGGAACTGCTACCAGGCTGCCTTTCGCGATTTCACGATAGGCAGCGACTTCGCCAAATAATGAAGCAAATTCTCCAGAGGCCACCAATCGCTTGAGTGCTGCCAGTGAGTTGCTGACCAGCACCGGGCGGATCTCTATTTTCTCGGCGTATTCAAGCATCTTGATCGCATGCCCGATGCCGAACGTGGTCGGGGTTAGCACCAGGGGGCAGGTGAGTACGTCCGCGACAGTCGCCATTTCTCCTCTGAGGGCCAGGGGATGGTCCGGGTGAACCAGCAACATGATGGGCTGCAATGACGTTGCGCGGTAGTCGATATGGGGGTGAGGAGGGGGGTTGTAAGCCAGGCCGATGTGGGCACGGTTTTCAGCTATTTCGTTGAGCACATCGTTAACGGGCAGTATGTCCAGCGTGACATCCAGCTTCGGGTAGTGCTTGCAGAACGGTGCGAGCACGTGGTCGACCAATGCATCGACGTAACCCTCGCTGATGACGATCCTCACATGGCCCTGCTGCAAGCCCTTGATGGCCTGAAGCTGGTCTTTGAGTTTTTCCTGGTGCGATCGATAGCCCCGCCAAAACTCCAGTAAATGCGCGGCAGCTTCCGTAGGTTGAACGCCCCGGGCCTGGCGTTCGAAAAGCCGGCCCCGAGTTCCTCTTCCAGAAGCTTGATTTGGGCGTAATCACCGACGGTGACGTGTTGATGTGGTCTGCCGCCGCACGAATCGATCCGTGCACCAGCACCTCGTGAAAATAACGCAAGCGCTGTTGATTAATTTCGCGTATGCCGGGCTCTCCATTGAAAACGTTGTGTTGCTCACAGGGCAACGTTACATGAACTTAGTTGTTCTTGCTGGTTGAGTGATGGGGGGCGCAGCATTCTTTCCACGAACGCAGACCAATAAGAACAACGGAGAGTTGCATGTCGAACCTTCTGATACCTCCAGGAAGTGATGTCATTTGCGCCTTGTACCGCAAGCTCAACTGGCGACTGCTGCCACTCCTGTTCATCTGCTACATCTTTGCCTACCTCGACAGGATCAATGTCGGTTTTGCAAAAATGCAAATGCAGAGTGACCTTGGGCTTTCAGACGCGGCATACGGTGCCGGTGCGGGTATTTTTTTCTTGGGGTATGTGCTGTTTGAAATACCCAGCAACCTGATGTTGCCACGGGTAGGGGCGCGGAAAACCTTTAGCCGTATTCTCGTGTGTTGGGGCATCACCTCTGCCTGCATGCTCTTCGTTCGTAACGTGCCAATGTTTTACGCCATGCGTTTTTTGCTAGGCGTGTTCGAGGCCGGTTTCGCTCCGGGGAATGATTTATTACCTGTCCTGCTGGTACGGTCCGAAGCGAATGGCGCGGGCCATTGCGATCGTGTTCATCGCTGGCCCTGTCGGCGCATCATTGGCGGTCCACTTTCCGCTTGGCTGATCAGCACATTTGAAGGCGTGGGCGGTCTGGCCGGTTGGCAGTGGATGTTCTTGATGGAAGGTCTGCCGTGTGTGTTCCTTGGCCTCCTTATGTTTTTCGTTCTTGCGAATCGGCCCGCAGAAGCACGTTGGCTCAGCGCTGAGGAAAAGCGCTTGCTTGAGCGTTAGCTGGGATCTTCGTCAAACCACGCCCACTTCTTCAGGGCGGTGTTGCGGGATCCGAAAATCTACATTCTCGCGTCAGCCTATTTCTGCATCATCTTCTCTATCTACGCCTTTAGTTTTTGGTTGCCGGCAAGGCTCAAGGCGTCAATGACATGATGCAGTTGGGGTGGTATGCCGCGATCCCTTACATAGCCGCCGCACTCGGTATGTACTGGATAGGGCGTCGATCCGATCGGGTCGGTGAAAGGTGTTTCCACTGTGCGATTCCTGCGGGCATCGGGGCAACGCTGATACTGATGTACCCTTTTGCCGATGGGAATCTGGCGCTCTCTATTGGCCTGCTGACGTTGGCCACTGCCATGATGTTCATGGCTTACACGGTGTTATGGGCGATGCCCTCAGAACTCATCAAGGGCGAGGCGGCGGCGGGCGGTATCGCGCTGATAAATACCATAGGCCTTTCTGGCGGATTGTGGGGGCCGGCAGTGATCGGTTGGGCCAAGACTGCAACCGGAAGCATGACGCCAGGCATCGTCGCAGTGGGTTGCGTGTTCCTGTGCGGAGCCCTGATCACTTTCGCGAACAAGCCACTGACACGTAAACGCCTGGTTGCCGAATACAACCCGGGATGACCTTCCGCCTTGACCTCCCAACTATCGCGTTCTGAAAAGAACTCCTCATTAGAGAGAACTCGCATGTTTTTATATCTATCGACCTGGTCCGAAATTGAGCAGTTTCTGGAGCGCAGTCGCACTATCGTCATTCCGATCGGCTCCAACGAGCAACACGGTCCAACGGGTCTGCTGGGGACAGATTGGATGTGCCCTGAAATCATCGCGGGCGAAGCGCAGAAAACCGCGGATATCCTGATTGCCCCGACCTTTAATATAGGCATGGCCCAGCACCATCTCGGGTTCCCGGGCACCATCTCGCTCAGGCCTTCAACGTTCATTGCTGCCATTGGTGATTGGACTCGTTCATTAGCCGCACACGGGTTTGAAAAAATTTTCTTTCTCAATGGCCACGGCGGAAATGTTGCTTCGATTGAAGCCGCTTTCTCCGAGCTTTATTCCGAGGCAAGTTTTGCTCGGCGCCAATCCGGATTTGCCCTGAAGTTGTGCAATTGGTGGGATCTGGAGGGCGTAGATAGATTGGCCAGAGATCAGTTTCCAAAAGGCCACGGCATGCACGCCACACCTTCCGAAATCGCCGTCACTCAGTGGGCCTATCCAAACTCTATCAAGTCAGCTGACTACTCGCCGCAGGTCGCTCCCTCGGGGCCGATTCGAGAAGCACTGGATTTCCGGACTCGGCATCCAGATGGCCGCATGGGATCGGATCCGGCGCAGGCGACACCAGAAAAAGGTCAGCAGTTGGTAGAGCTGGCGGCACAGAGTTTGGTGCGAGCGTTGGATGCCTTCAGTCGGGAAGCAATGCCGGGCTGAACGCAACTAAAAAGCCGAGTTGCCCGAGTTGCCAGCGTCCGGTCAATCCGGACGTTTAGCCATTGAGATTGCCTGCGCAATCAGGCGCTCATGCAGTTGCACGGGTTCGTAATCTCGAATCGCAACTAATGGGCGTGGGTAGTGCCATCGATGCTCGCGACGCTGTTGCAGTTCAAACCGTCCAGCCGCGTGCGTGCGGCGGTAATGATCTTCGTCTCGTTTGTGGATGGGCTTAGCCAAAAATGAAGCTGAACACAGACATCCACCTTGGTCGAGCACCGGCGCAGATGCGCTGCTGCACACGGTATTGGGGAAAGCTCGACAACGGGCCATGGCTGATGCATCGGGTGTGATCCAATGTTCGAGATATAAGCTTAGCGATAAGAGTTATTTAACAATTAATTGTTAACAATATACTCTTCCCTGACTTTCTTGACCGGCTGCTCTCATGCTTAAACTTAAAACTGTTGAACGCCACAACCTCGACGAGTTGGGTGCGGAGGTCATCCGCGAGGCGATTCTCAGTGGCTTGTTCAAGCCCGGCGAACGGCTGAAAGAAATTCCCTTGGCCGAACAGCTGTCCTTGTCTCGCAGCACCACTCGCGCGGCATTGCAACGGTTACAACTGGAAGGGTTAGTGGTGCAGAAAACGGCAGGTTGGGAGGTGTTCTCCATCAGCGCCGAAGACGCACTTGAGCTTTACAGCCTGCGGGCCTGTCTCGAAGGGATGGCGGCATCGCTGGTAGCAGGCAGTATCGACGCCATCAAGCGCCGCGCCGTCGAACTGGCGTATCAGGAAATGGTGGACGCGGCGAACACGGGGGACCAGGCCCGGCTAGGCGCCGCGGATTACGATTTCCACGTCAAGATTGTCGAGCTGTCGGGCAACCCGCGCTTAATTCATCAGTACGGTCTCGTGCAACAGCATGTGCGCCTGTATGTGAGTGCAGCGAACATCGCCAGACTCGAATCGAACAAGGTCGTCACTGACCACGACCTATTGAAAGACTCTCTAATCGCCGGTGATATCACTGGTGCTGAGTTGGCCGCCCGCCACCATTGTTTGTTCAGCGGGCGCATGCTGGCCAGTTATCTGCAAACTCCTCGCCCCTAGACCACCGCCTGGGCTTCTCGCACATTTCGAGGATTCACCTATGTTCGCTCGCGCAGCGCTCGGTATTCTGCTGTCTGTAGTAATGGTGTTAGGCGTCGCCGCAGAACCGATCAAAATCAAATACGGCTATGCCAACCCGGCCAATTCACATTTCGGCGTAGCCGGGGACACCTTCGCCAAGGAGGTTGCGCGGCTCAGCAATGGCCGGATCGAGGTTGAGCAATTCCCGGCCTCAGCTTTGGGCGGCGAGCGCGAGATGCTCGAGGCGATTCAACTGGGTACTCTGGAAATCATGCTCAGTGGCAATGGTCCGCTGGCGAATTTCGTTCCTGAGGCGGGCATCATCGATATCCCTTTCCTGTTCCGGGATACCGCGCACATGCGTGCCGTTCTCCAGGGTGAAATAGGCCAGGACCTGCTCGACAAAATGACCGAGCGCGGCCTCGTGGGCCTGGCTTGGGGCGAGAACGGCTTTCGTCACATCACTAACAACCGCCATCCGGTCAACCGTCCTGAAGATTTGCGCGGCCTGAAAATTCGCACGCTGGAAAACAAGACGCACCTGTTGGCGTTCCGAACGCTGGGGGCGTCGCCCACGCCGATGTCGTTTCCGGAACTGTACGGGGCTCTTGAGCAAGGCGCGGTGGATGGGCAGGAAAATCCGATCTCGGTAATGGTGACGTCCAAGCTGTACCAGGTGCAGAAATACATGTCGCTAACCGGCCATTTCTACACCGCTACTGTCCATGTCGCGGCGCCGAGCTTCTGGAATAGCCTGGTGCCCGCCGACCAGGCCTTGATCAAACAAGCAGTGATCGCTGCGCGTGACGTCCAGCGAGCCGAAATCGAACGGATCGAGCAGCAAGGCATCGCGCAAATGCAGAAAGAAGGCCTGCAAGTGGTCAGCGAGATCGACACGGGTGCCTTTGAACAGGCACTGCAGACTGCCTACAAAGAATATGCCGTGCAGTTTGGCCAGGATGCCATTGATCGCATTCGGGCCGTGAAATGATCGATGCTCCAGTGGATAGCGGCAGCCGAGCTGCCGGGTTGATCGCCGGAACCATTCGCTACCTGCTGATCGGCGTACTAGCACTGATGACGATACTGATCTTCGCCAATGTAGTCCTGCGGTATGCGGTCGGAAGTTCTATTCCGTGGGCAGAGGAGGTAGCGCGCTACCTGATGATCTGGCTGACATTTTTGTCCAGCGGTGTGGTCATGCGCCAAGGCGGGCATATCTCCATCGATTACTTGAACCGCAAACTATCGAAGCGACTTGCACTGTTGGCCAATCTCTTCAACCTGTCATTGATACTGATGTGTTGCGTAGTGCTGGGTTATTACGGCGCGCGTTACGCGTGGCTGACCCAGGTCCAGGTCACTCCGAGCCTGCGCATTCCGTTCGGGCTGGTTTACCTGGGGATTCCTTTGGGCTTGGGTTTGATGGCGGTGCTGATTTTGCTCGACTTTCGCCAACTGCTGCGGGGCGTCTGGTTTCCCGACCCGGACGCGTCTGCCGATGAGCCCATACCGGGGAGGACGCAACTGTGACCCTCGCCAGTATGATTTTGTTGATCAGTCTCTGCGTTTTCCTGGTCATCGGAACGCCGGTGAGTTTCGCGTTGATTGGCGCGTGTTTGCTTTCCATCGGTTTCGGAACGCACTACCCACTATTGGTGGTGATCAAGGAACTGTTCACCGGGATCGACAGCTTTCCGCTGATGGCGGTGCCGTTTTTCGTGCTGGCCTCGGAGCTGATGACTGGAGGCTCATTGACCCGCGTACTGCTGGTATTCAGTAGTCAATTCATCGGCCATTTTCGCGGTGGTCTTGGCTATAGCAATATCGGTAGCTTGACGTTGTTCTCCGGGATTTCCGGCTCTGCCCTAGCCGACGCGGCGGGCCCGGGCGCAATGATGATACGCATGATGGAGCGCGGCGGCTATGACAAAGGCTATGCGGCCGCATTGACCGCCAGCACGTCGATTCTGGGCGTTGTGATCCCGCCTTCGCTGGTGATGATCGTGTATGCCATGCAAGACACGGCCCTGACCGTGCGCGGGTTATTCATGGCAGGGGTAGTGCCGGGGCTGGTGATTGCCTTGGGCATGGCGGTGGTGAATTTCTACGTGTGCCGCCGCCGTGGCTATGTCTCCAGCTTGCCACGACCTGGACGCTGGGAAATGCTGATCAACTCGCTCAAGGCGATTCCGGCATTGGGTCTGATTCTGCTGATTCTGCTCGGCATCCGTGGCGGTGTTTTCACCCCCACCGAGGCCTCAGTCATCGCCGTGTTCTATGCGCTGGTCTGCGGTCGCTGGGTGTATCGCAGTCTCGCGTGGGCGCAGTTGCCGGGGATACTCTCGCGGGCCGGCCAGCTCACTGGCTCGGTGCTGTTGATGATCGCCGCAACATCGGTGTTCTCGTGGGTCCTGACCATTGAGCGCGTTCCCAACAGCCTCGCCAGTGCATTGATTGCACTGGAGCTTTCACCCATCGCGTTTTTGCTTGGAGTCAACCTCTTGCTGTTGCTGGCGGGGATCTTTATCGAACCGGTACCCGGCGTGATGGTGCTTGTGCCGATACTGGCGCCTGTCAGCGCCGTGCTGGGCATCGACCCGCTGCACTTCGCCATGATCGTTATCGTCAACCTGTCGATGGGCATGGTGACGCCGCCGGTGGGTGGGCTGCTCTTCGTCACCAGCGCTGTTGCCAGAATTCCTTCCAGCCGGCTCACCGCTGAGCTCGGACCTTTTATGGTCGCGTATGCGGTGATTTTGATGCTGTTGACGTTTTTTCCGCAGCTGTCGTTGTGGTTGCCGCAACACACTATTTGATTGCCCCTTTTTCCGAGGCCCGCTTCTATCATGCGTATCGTAAAAGCCGAAACCATTCTGTTGTCCTTGCCCTTTCAACTCGATGGAACACCACCGTGGAGTTGGGGGGGCGTGCCGCCCAACCAATTCGATACACTGCTCGTGCGCCTGGAAACCGAGGATGGCTTGGTGGGTTGGGGCGAAGCCTTTTCCCGCAGCGAAGATCGCGCTCTGAAAGCTTTGATCGACACCCGAATTCTGCCGCTGGTGCTGGGACGAGATGCGCGGCAGATCACTGCGATCAAGAATGAACTGGAATTCAACCTGCACAATTTCGGCCGTGTCGGGTCGATCATGTATGGTATTTCCGCGGTGGATATAGCCCTCTGGGATCTGCTGGGCAAACGCGCTGGCCGGCCTTTGGTGGAGCTGCTCGGCGGTGCGTTTGCCGACCGCTTGCCGGTATACGCCAGCTTACTGCGCTATGGTTCGGTTGAGGATGTCCAGCGGGTGGTTGAGCAGACAATCGAGCGCGGCTACCGATATATCAAATTGCATGAAATCGACCCGCAAATCATCCGCGCGGCGTGTCGCGCGGCGGAGGGCAAGGCTCAGGTGATGCTCGATACCAACTGTCCCTGGACGGTACCTGAAGCGTTGAAAATTTCCGAGCAATTGGCCGATCTGGATTTGCTGTGGTTCGAAGAACCTGTGTGGCCGCCCGAAAACTATGGGGGGCTGGCGGCCATTCGCCAGCGGGGCCTGCAACGCATTGCCGCCGGAGAAAACGCCGGCAGCTTGCACGACTTCAAGGCCATGATCGACCTGGGCGCGATCGACATCGCACAACCGGACGTGGCGAAAACCGGAGGTCTCACTGAGCTGTTGAAGATTCGTAGTTTGTGCGAAGCAAGTGCCGTAGAGTTCGTACCGCACTGCGCGTTGTTCGGCCCGGGTCAGGTCGCGACATTGCACTTGCATGCCGCGACGCGCAGCCTGCCGGTATTCGAGCGCCTGTATTGCAACTTCGACTTTGAACTTTACGGCCCGGCCATGACCCCTCGGGACGGCTGCCTGATGGTGCCAACGGGCCCAGGTCTGGGACTTGATCCGCTACCCGACATATTGGAACGGTTCGAAGTTCGCTAGTGCAAATTTTAGATTTTATAGGGCACCGACGATCGCACTTAAAAAACAAGGCCGGCTCAACCTTTAATGTTTAGTCTTGCTGCGACGTGACGACGCCTTTGTAAGTCGACGGTGATTGTTTGATCGAATTATTTTTGCGAGTGCGGCGAACCATTCAGGCCATGGAGGTTACATTCGTTATATAAACTTATGAGGTATAAGTGATTTTCTTTTTCCGGCTTTGTTGGTTGGAGAATTTATCGTGAGCCATTATTTTGTGCTGAATTGCTCGGTGTCGAGTTTTCAACGCTGCGAACGATATGTGTTTTTGTCGGCTGCTAATACTAAGGTGTTGGATGTGGCAGTGCGAAAACGTATATAACGTTAGTGTTATTCGTTACTTTTAAGTAATGGTCTTGCTAAGCATACTTGGGTTCCATTGTTCCGCAATCTGGAACTTCATTCGGGCGTTACTGAGTACAGATTATGCTTCAGGAAACTCAATATCTTTCACCTGCCCTCGGGTGGGGGCTCATCGTCGGGTTAGGAATATTTCTGACCATCATCGCGATCACGGTGCGGTTAAGACTTGTGCGCAATACCAAGGATTACATCATCGCCAACCGGAAAGTGGGGCTGGGTTTTAGTGTGGGCGCGGTGATTGCCGTATGGACGTGGTCAATGGCGATCGTGATGTCTGCCGCTTCCGCTTATACCTGGGGACTTTCCGGGTTGTTGTGGTTCACCATTCCCAACGGCATCGCCATCATCCTGTTGGCGCCATTGGCATTACGCCTTCGTAAAGTGGTGCCAAATGGCTACACCATCCCTGATTACATTCGCAGTCGATTGTCGTCTGGTTTCGCGGCGGCGATTGCCACTGTCATCATGTTGCTGGCGCTGCTTTTTTCGATCCTGATCAACCTCAAGGGCACGGTGTTGGTGACCAGTGCCGTGTTTGATTTGAAACCGGCGGCGGTATTGGCTGTGGTGCTGGTGATTGTGACGGTTTATTCGTATCTGGGTGGCCTCTGGACGTCGGCCATCACGGGCACCATCAACACCTTGTTGATCCTGGTGCCGCTGGCCGTGATCGTGTTGTTTGCCCTGGCTACCATCGGCGGCCCGGGGTGGGTCTTCGATTCGTTGGCGAAAAAGAATCCCGAGTACCTAAGCATTTTGAACTACGACGCGGCAGCGGCTTTTGGTCTGACCTTGGCGCTCGGGTTGCTGGGAGCCTCGGTCTCGGATCAGAGCTTCTGGCAGAAAGCCTGGGCTGTGAAACCTCGTCACCTATCGCGCACCTTTATCTGGGGCGGAGCCTTGTTCTATCCCATCCCGATCATCGCCGGTGTTCTCGGGCTGATCGGGCTCGGCTATGGCGTCAACTTGTCGGATATAGGCGGTGACTCGGCATCCATCGGGCCTTACATCATTTCCCATATTGGTTTGCCTGCGCTGATCGTGGCGCTTTACGTGTTCGTGGTACTCAACTGCAGTTACTCCACCATCGACGGCGCGTTTTCGGCGATTTCATCCTTGGTGTCCGTCAATGTGCTGATGCCGCTGTTTCCGCGCCTGGGCGGCAAGGCCCTGTTTACCCTCACTAAGTTAAGCATCGTGCTGTTCGGTGCCCTCGCCGGTGTGATCGTGATGTCGGGTTGGGACTTCGTCAGCTTGGTGCTGCTAGCCCAGTCACTCAACGCCTCGATTCTGGTGCCACTGCTGCTGGCAATCACATGGCGTCGCACCACGGCCGCCGGTTTCAGTTGGGGAATTATTCTGGCCGTAGTCGTTGGCATGAGCGTGCGTTACTTCTATGGCGAACTGGCGGGCATTTTGAGCATCACCGGGATCAGCGCGGTTGTCCCGATCACCCTTGGATTGCTCAGCAAACGGAACTTCGATTTCCACGCTTACGCTCGCGAGCTGGAAGCCAATAACAACGTAGACCTGCGTATCAGCAGCGCCTCTTGAACCCTTCGGAGTAACGGATCATGCCCTTCGCAATAGTCGCGTCATTGCTCGCCGTTCTGATTTCACTGGTGTACCTGTACTACGTGTTCGACGGTATCCAGCGAGCGTCCCGGGAAATTGATACTGCCGCCGACGAGTCCTACGATTGGGGCTCGTACACGCGCATCAACTTCAAGGTGCTCAATAGCATCCTTGGTTCCGTGCTACTGATCTACCTGTTATCGGTAGCACCGATCTTTTGGTATTTGGTGCCTTTCGCAGGACTCGCCGCCGCCGTGGGTGTGATCATTGCGTTCATCATCGAACAGCGTTCGGAGGGTCGGGACTGACCATGGCGATTGAATTCGGATACTGGGCACCCAATCTGGGCACTTCGCTGGTCGCCACGCGCATTGCCAATCGCACCGGCGGCAGCTTTGCCGCCAACCAGCACTACGCGCGCGTGGCGGAGCGAAACGGCTTCAAATACACCTTGTTGGCGACACGTTTTGCGTCCTCGCTGGAGGGCAACGAAGGCACGTACGACTCGATGGTTATGGCGGCCGGCATTGCGGCCACTACTGAAACCCTGGTGCCCATCGTCGCGGTCGCAACCGGCCTGGCGCACCCGGCGGTAGTAGCCAAGCAACTCATTACTCTCGACGAAATCAGTCAAGGCCGTGCGGCCATCAATGTGGTCAGCGGCTGGCTCAAAGACGAGTACACCGCCCTCGGGGAACCCTGGCTCGAGCACAGCGAGCGTTACCGTCGAACTGAAGAATTCATTCAGGTACTACGGGCGACTTGGGCTCAAGGCAATGCGAACTTCGCCGGGGACTTCTTCCGTATCCGTGATGCCGACTTTCGCCCCAAGCCGACAAAGGCAGGGGCTATCCCGGTGTTTCAGGGCGGCAACTCCGAAGCGGCGCGGCAGATGGCTGCCCGGCATAGCGATTACTACTTCATGAACGGCGCGTCGCTGCCATCCATCGCCGAGCACGTGGCCGAGGTGCGCGCGCTCGCTCACCAGCAAGGTCGCACGGTGCATTTCGCGGTCAACGCTTTTGTCATTGCTCGGCCGACCGAGCAAGAGGCCCGGCAAGTGCTGGAGGACATCATCGAGAATGCCGATATCGAAGTGGTCGAACGTTTCCGTCGGCAAATTCGCCAGGCAGGTCAGTCGACGGTGGAGAAAAAAGGGATGTGGGTCGACTCCAGTTTCGACGACCTGATCCAGTTTAACGATGGCTTTAAAACAGGCCTGATCGGCACGCCCGAACAGATTGCCGAACGCATTGGCGACCTGCACGACGCCGGTGTGGACATGGTGCTCACTGGCTTTTTGCATTACGACGATGAATTGCTGGATTTCGGCCGCCAGATCATTCCGCTCGTGCGCGAGCGCGAGCGCCATCAGGCTTTGCGTAACGGTTGAGCGCATGTGGCGGCCATCCGCCCACATCCGCCATAGAGGTTCAAAAACAATGACAAAGCGTAGAGCTCAACTGCTCGGGTTCATCCAGCACGGCGTCAATAGTCACGCCACCGGGATGTGGCGTCACGACCAGGACAAGGTCAACTGGGATTGGCGCACGCCACCTTATTGGGAGCACATGGCGAGAACGATGGAGCGTGGATTTTTTACCGGCGCATTCATTGCCGATGAGTTGGCGCCCTACAACAACTACCAGGGCAGTTCGGATGCCACGGTGAAATACGCAGTTCAGTTCCCGACCCATGAACCCTCTACACTGGTGCCAATCATGGCGCGGGCTACACGTCATCTCGGTATTGGTGTGACGCTGTCCACCGCGTTTGAACACCCGTACTCATTGGTCCGGCGGTTATCGAGTCTGGATCATCTTTCCGGTGGGCGTGTGGCGTGGAATGTTGTCAGTTCCTATTCGAAAAGCGAGTGGGATGCGTACGGCGCTGATATGACTCAGCGTGAAGATCGCTACGAAAAAATGCAGGAGTACCTGGAGCTTTGCTACCAGTACTGGGACGCTTGGGAGCCGGGCGCGATCATCGCCAACAAGGCCAGTGGTATCTATGCCGACCCTTCGAAAATCAAGGAAGTGATTCACCAGGGACGTTACTTCAGTTCTCGTGCACGGCCCTTCGTCAGCCCCTCACCTCAAGGTCGGCCGGTGTTATGGCAAGCCGGTTCGTCAGACCGTGGTCGAGATTTTGCCTCCGAACACGCCGAAGCGATCTTCGCCGTACACCCCAATGTCCAGCGGATGCGCGAATACCATGACGATATGCGCGAGCGCGAGAGCAAGTTCGAGCGTGGACCGAAGAGCGTGAAGTTGATCTATGGTTTGCAAACGGTGGTGGGTAGAAGTCGCAGTGAGGCCCAGGAAAAATATGAGCAGCTCAAGGCCAATATCCCTCTTGAAGGTGCGTTGGCCTGGATCTCCGGACATTTTGGACCGGACTTTTCCAAATACTCATTGGATGACATTGTGCAAGACATCGCCATCCCAGGTATTCAGGGCCTGTTCGAGTCGATTATTTATGCGAAGGGCGGTGCACCAGTGACCGTTCGAGAGGCGGCGCTGATTTATGCCATGGGGATGGGGATGCCGGTAGCGGTGGGTACCGCTGCTGATATTGCCGATCAGATGGAACATTACATGGACGAGGGGGGCGCCGATGGCTTCATGCTTGCCGCCACCTACACCCCCGGTTGTTTCGAAGAGTTCGCCGACCTGGTTTCGCCTGAATTACAGCGCCGTGGCCGTTTGCGAGACCGTTACAGCAGCACGACGCTGAGAGGAAACCTGCAGGAAGACTGATTGATGGATGGATGACTACCTGAGCCTGTACCTGCAGAGGTGGCCAGCTTGGTCGCTGGCCTCTGTCTCTTGCCTGATTGGGAGCTCACACTCGGGGCGAGCATTTTTGTCCTCAGGTGAGATCTTTCAGTTGATCGCCAAGGCAGCGATGGTGGTGCCAAGTACCGTTCTGCAATTTTCTTTCATAACGCCGAACAACAAAAGCTGGCGCAGGCCGTCAGACGGGCACTGGATGAATCTGGCCAATTGAATAGTCCGGTCGTGACTGGCGTGCTGCGTCTTTGGCACTTCGCATTGGCAAGTGAAGAGCATCAGCGTTATCTGGAAAAGCACGGAAAAAGCAGCTGCTCCATTTAAGTGTGCAGGGTAAAGGGCGCCGCTCTTTTCCAATTTATGACAATAAATGAGACTTCCATGTTTAAACACACCGTTATCCCATTTCTGTTCAGTGCAGGACTGATTGCGTGCGCGCCGTTCGCGCAAGCCGCCTCCACCCTAGTCTATTGTTCCGAAGGCAGCCCGGCCGGTTTCGACCCCGGCCAATACACGACCGGTACCGATTTCGACGCATCGGCCGAGACCATCTTCAACCGCCTCACCCAGTTCGAACGGGGCAGTACCACGCTGGTTCCGGGGCTAGCCACGAGCTGGGATGTGTCGGCGGACGTGCTGACTTACACGTTCCACCTTCGCGAAGGCGTCAAGTTTCACACCACGCCTTACTTCACACCGACCCGCGACTTCAATGCTGATGACGTGCTGTTCACTTTCAATCGTATGCTGCTTAAAGACGATCCGTTCCGTACGGCCTATCCGACCGAGTTCCCGTACTTTACGGACATGGGCATGGACACCAGTATCGCCAGCATTACCAAATTGGACGAACATACTGTCCAGTTTCGTCTGAAAACCGTGGATGCGGCGTTCGCTCAGGACATGGCCATGAGCTTTGCCTCCATCCACTCTGCCGAGTATGCCGCGCAACTGCTCAAGCAAGGCAAACCGGAAGACCTGAACCAAAAGCCGATTGGTACCGGTCCGTTCGTGTTCAAGAGTTACCAGAAAGATTCCAATATCCGCTTTACCGGTAATCCGACGTACTGGAAACCGGAAGATGTTAAACTCGATAACCTGGTCTTTGCGATTACACCAAACCCGTCGGTGCGTATCCAGAAACTGGCAAAAAACGAGTGCCAGGTCAGTTACTACCCACGTCCGGCGGATCTGGCGGCGCTCAGGGCTGACAAGCACCTAGTCCTGCCGAGCCAAGCCGGGTTCAACATCGGTTATCTCGCCTATAACGTCTTGCCGAAGATCAAAGGCAGTGACGAGCCCAATCCAATGGCCCAGCTGAAAGTCCGCCAGGCTTTGGACATGGTGATCAAGAAGCAGAACATCATCGACGCCGTGTACGAAGGTGCGGGCCAACTGGCGGTCAATGTCATGCCGCCGACGCAGTGGTCTTACGACACCACGATCAAGGACGCGCCGTACGACATTGACAAGGCCAAACAACTGCTCAAGGAAGCCGGAGTCAAAGAGGGCACCGAAATCACACTGTGGGCAATGCCTGTGCAGCGTCCGTATAACCCCAACGCCAAGTTGATGGCTGAGATGATTCAGGCCGATTGGGCCAAGATCGGGATCAAGGCCAAGATTGTCAGCTACGAATGGGGCGAGTACAATAAGCGCGCCAAGCAGGGTGAAAACGGCGCGATATTGATTGGCTGGAGCGGCGACAACGGTGACCCAGACAACTGGTTGGGCACCCTGTTTGGCTGCAGTGCGCTGAATGGCAACAACTATTCCAAGTGGTGCGACAAGCCTTACGACGCGCTGATTAGGGAAGCCAAAGCCACCGCCGATCAGGGCCGTCGTATTGAGCTGTACAAACAGGCGCAGCACCTGCTCAAAGACGCCGTGCCGATCACGCCGATTGCCCATTCGACGGTCTTCCAGCCGATGCGTAATAACGTCACAGGCTTCAAGATCAGCCCGTCTGGCTATAACTCGTTTTATGGTGTGGGAATCCAATAAACGATCGACCTTACTGTAGGAACTGTCGATGTCTGGGATAAGGCCGGCACTGATTTCAACAGTTTGATTCTCAGCGACCTGTTCCCGGTCCAGAATGTGTAAAAACACTTTATGACACCGTCGGCGCGAAGCGCCGACGGTGTCAGGTGAATATTTGCAGTCTGAAGCTCCATGCCCGAACAAAACAGTCCTGGAGCCTTGAATAAGGCCTCATAGCATGCTGGACGAGTTCGCTGACCTTTTCAGTTAAACATCGCCTTCATAAAATCGTTAACAGCCAGGATATTCATCACCCGCTTCAAGTCACACGCGAACACGTACACGCTCATCTCGGCGCTCACCCCGGCCAGCTTTCACATCAGAGAATGAGTCGCGCCCATCCATTGTTCAGTCGTCCCGAAGGAATGCCCAGCTATTCGTTTACGGATGCGCTTCATCTCCGGCGCGTTGTTCAGACGGACCTGCATTTTCTCCAGCACCTCTTTACTCTCCCATCAGTCGACCTGAGGGCATAGGTTAGATGATTTGAACCGCGGAACTGCGGAGTCGCCTTGAACGTGTTGCTGCTTTTGAGGCAGGAAGGGCGTACTGAGTGTGCCCAACGCAATTGAGGCCCAGTCGGCAAGCTCACCATCAGATCGTGACCAGAATAGTGTCGAACCGCACTCCATGCAGAACTTGCGTAATAACGTCTCTGACGAAGCTTGCACAGGACTAAATCTGGCCCCCGCCCTAATGGCGTCGGCCCGGCGCTGTAATGTTCCGTTTTTCTAGCGTAATGTCACATTTCGAATGTAGCGGCCGGGTGGTGCTCCCAGTGTTTTGCGAAACATGCTGATAAAAGAACTGACAGACTCATAGCCGAGCGTTTCAGCTGTTCTCTGTACCGATATCCCCTCTGAAAGGCATTGCAATGCGACGATGATCTGACATTGTTTGCGCCAGTTTCCGAATGTGAGTCCCGCCTCCTGTTTAATCGGGTGTGCCAGGGATCGTTCGCTCCTCGCAATCCGATGGGCCCAGTCAGCCATCGCCAATCTATTAGAGGGATCTTGAGCCAGGGCCTCCGCTATTGCCTACAAATAGTGGTTCTTCGGAAATGGCAAATAAAGATGCTCGGTAGGTGCGAGTTCCAGCTGCTCCAGTAACACACTCACCAGGCGAGCAGTGGAGCTGTCAGTTTTGTAGGCCTGCTCCTACGCACTCAGATGGATGCCCGTTCACCTACCGTTAAATACGCAAAAAATGGCTTGCAGCGAATATCTGATAGCCGAGCTAATTTACGGATGAGTGCTGCCCACGCACGCAGAACAGCTAATACACTAAAGCGCTCTGGCGCACTGGTGTTGGCAGCTGCTTATGCAGACTTAGATTTTTTACTTGGTATCTATGAAAAACAGAGCCAAGTGCGGATTGACTGAGAGCACTCTCGTGCGGGCGTATATTAATGCTCCCATCAATGATCGCGTCTAAGGGGTTTTTGTGCGGCGCTTATTGTCCACGCAAGAAAACATAAACTGGAGTGGCTTATGATGAAGTTGATTGGCAACGTGTGTGCTGTAGTGTGCTGTAGTGTGCTGTAGTGTGCTGTAGTGTGCTTGGGCGCTGTTCCATTTTATAGCTCGGCCTCGGACGGCGCTGAGAGTTTGATGCGCAATCATGAGGAGTTGGTTTCCCTGTGCCAGAAATACCATCTTGATCATTTCTATAAACCCGTTTGTGAGCATGACCTAAAAAGCAGTGGAGGTGCGGTAATTGCTGGCAAAGAAGTTTCCGCCGGAGGCTCCCGTTAGGTTTCCTCCTTACAGAAGAGGGCCTGAGCCAAGGCCTCATATTTAGCGTTCACATGAGTTTGAGCTCAAACCCTACCCGTTGATCATTTCGCCTAAGCGGTGCCTGACTCACTCAAGCTATCGTGATTTGCACATTGATGTTGTTACGCGACAACTTGGAATAAGGGCAGGTCAGGTGCGCCTGATCGACAAGCACCTGACGCGTCTCACGGTCCAGACTTGGAATACTCACCTGCAGTCGAGCTTGGAGAAAATAACTGCCGTTTTCCTGGCACAAGTCCACTTGAGCATCTATCGCAACATCACTGGGTACTGAAATTTTTAGTTTGCGGGCCGCTAATTGAATTGCGCCCTGGAAGCAGGCTGACCAGCCGGCGGCAAACAACTGCTCCGGATTTGTACCAATCCCCGACGAACCTGGACTGGAAAGCTGGATATCCAGACGACCGTCATCACTACGCGAACGGCCGTCTCGGCCACCTGTTGTGTGAACATTTGATGTATAGAGCACATTTGCTGCTGGAGTAGATGTTGACATGGGTGACTCCACGTTAAGAGGTTGAATGTTCATCACACCAGAAGCCCCGCAGTATCGATATTGCACAAAGGTGTCGGTTGGCAGTGAGCTCGCTCCAGGCGTGGGTTGACAAGAACCACACTCATGCGCCGCTTGTTTCACCCTGCACGAACTATCAACTCAGAAACGACCTTTGAAAGATAAACAGGAGCGGTTGGCAAAAAAAATCAGTGACTCACGGTCGAAACCGGTAAGCCACTGACCTGAACATTTAGGCACCTGCCGCAGCTACGTCTTCGGCTTTGGCTTCCTCCAACAACTGTTGAATTACTTTCTCCTGCTTGTTGTAGCTGCCTTCACCGAAGTGGGAGTAACGCACCTGGCCCTTGGCGTCGATCAGGTAGTGAGCGGGCCAGTAGTGATTATCAAAGTTGCGCCAGATCGTGTAGTTGTTGTCGATGGCCACCGGGTAGGTGATCCCGAGCATCTTCACCTGATCCTTGACGTTGCCGATGATGCGTTCGAAGCCGTATTCCGGGGTGTGGACGCCTATCACCACCAGGCCATCCTTCTCGTATTTCTTCGCCCAGTCTTTCACGTACGGCAGGGTGTGCTGGCAATTGATGCAGTCGTAGGTCCAGAAGTCCACCAGCACTACTTTGCCCTTAAGCGAATCATTGGTCAGAGCCGACGAGTTGATCCATTCGACGGCGCCGGACAGCGACGGCATCAGGCCCTGAGCATTGTCCAGCATCGAGTCGGCCTTGACCTTGCTGACCAGGTAATCCACCACTTTCGGCACGCTTTCCAGCACGCCTTTCTCAAGGCTGCTGACGCGTTCGGACGAAGTGCCGGCCAGCAGGGTTTTGTCGGCACCAGTGGAAATCACCACCGCCGCGGCCAGCACGGCGAACCCGGCACCGCGACGCAACCAACCGGTGACCGGGATTGACGCTTTCAAGCGATTGACCAGCCGGCGACCGGCGAAAATCAGCGTGCCCAGGGATAAAGCGCTGCCCAGTCCGTACGCCACCAGCAACAGACTGGTTTGCGCATTGGCGCCTTGCAGCATCGCACCGGTGAGGATTACGCCGAGGATCGGTCCGGCGCACGGTGCCCAGAGCAGACCGGTGGCGACGCCGATCATCACCGAACCCAACGGGCCGGACATTTTGCGGGTGTCCGGGTCGAGGCGATTGCCCAGCAGTACGAAGGGACGCGCCAGCCAGCCACCGATTCGCGCGGAAATCAGCGACAGGGCGAACAGCCCCATGACAATCAGGGCGACGTGACGGCCGGTGTTGTTGGCCTGGATCACCCACTCGCTGCTGACCACGGCCAGGCTGGAGATCAGGGCGAAGGTCAGGACCATACCGCTTAGGGTGAGCAGGATCGCTGAACGTGTGCGGTCCACGCCGGCGAACAGGAACGGCACGACCGGTAGAATGCAGGGGCTGAGGACGGTCAATATGCCGCCCAGAAAAGCGATGAGGAACATGGGGGTCACCTATTACATAAAAGGGTGGCAACACGCGGGGTATCAGGCCGCTTGTTTATCCAGCAACTGGCCCTGCGGCGTACGGTCCGAACCATCCGCAGCAACCCTCTGGCCCTGCGGCGTACGGTCCGAACCATCCGCAGCAACCCTCTGGCCCTGCGGCGTGCGACTGGCGCCGTCCTGTGCCAGGAAGGCGTTGGTACCCCGTTCGTTGACCGGGGTCAGTTGAAAGCACGTGCTGCTGCCGCAGGTACTTTGTTCGACGGCGGCGTTGGCGTGGGCGGCGGCACCGGCCAGTGCGAAGGCGGCGGCGGTCAAGAGGCGAGTTACGTTGTTCATGATGATCTTCCTGTATCAAATGGGATTGGTAATCGGTCAGCAAAGGACTCAACTGTGTTCGTTGCAGTCAGCAAGTTTGCGGTAGTTCAGGACCTGGGTTTTGTTCTGGGAGTCCAGGTAAGTCAGCTGGGCATTGACAATCCCGCAGGTGTTCGAAGCGTCCTGTGTCAGCGACACGACTTTCTTGATGTCCAGGTGCGTGTCGTAGGTGTAGGTTTTGGCGCTGACGTCCGTTTCGGCACGGGCCGACAGGGTGCAGATGTTCAGGGCGGCAAACAGGCAAGCGGCGTAGATGGCTTTGGTGTTCATGGGAGATTCCTCAAGGCTTCAATGGTTAGGTCGTTCAATTCAGCGGAGGCGGTTGAGCTTGCCTCCATGGAACCTATTAGAGGCCTGCGAGGTATCTCGTCTGTGTCGGAAACAGCCGCGTGTAAATCGGTACGTATCACCACCTGCCAGCGATACAGACAGGTACAAAACATCTTGCCGATGAGCTTTAATAAATGGATTCCGCGCTCGGTCGCTGCGGTATTTATGTATGCGCTCGAAAGCGGCGGGATATGGGTAGAAAATTCCGTTCACCCAGTCAGTTTTGTGGATCGACGAACAACCAATACTAAGGTGTCGATCGATTCCATCGTGCAATTACCTGGCATTGCACGCTGTGCTGTTATTAACTCAACAAGCCCCACATCGTGTTCGCGGGTGGAATCGCTTGAGACCGGAGAGTTTGGCTCAGAAAGCCTATTGATCGCTACAGAGAGCGGCGGTCAACGTCCTTCATTCACAGTTAAGCGGCGGGATGTATCGCACATGTGTGCTGGAGCTGGACGAATACGACGTATGTATATGAATCTGAGCTTCCTATATTTAGGCATACAATCCTTGCCAATCAATACGGACTAAGATCGCGGAGGTTGATTCACCGGCACCGCTATCTTCCAAAGCCCTCTTTGTGGGCCTTGATTTCTCGGCATCTCTGTCCCCGGCAAAGGAGCCGGATGCACGCACAACTAAAGGATGGACCGTTTATGAAATGGACTCATGTGGGTTGCCTGATGGCCATGGTTGCCGTGACGGTAGTGGTTGTGCCGACGGTCTTTACGGCAGACGATGCGACAAATGCTTCACCCATTTATGGTGTCACCGTGCCGGATGGTTATAGAAAGTGGGAGTTGATTGCGCCCGCGGTCGAAGCTGATCCACTGAACGAAATCCGTGCGGTACTTGGCAATCGGGCGACAATGCAAGACTATGAGAAGGGCACGTTATAGTTTCCTGACGGTACCGTTCTGGTGAAGTTGGCCTGGAAGCATGTGCTATCCGCCGAGTTCAAGCCGGCCTCTGTTCCAGGCGCGGCGACCACCATTCAAGTCATGGTCAAGGACTCCGCGAAGTACGCGTCAACGGGCGGGTAGGGCTTTGTTCGGTTTATCGACGGAAAACCGGCTGACGAAGCTCAGCACAAGACCTGTTTCGCGTGCCACGAAGCACTTGTAAAAAACCACGACTACGTATTTACCCATCTCGCGCCATAACCCGCACCGACTGCCGGCGAACAGTCCGGCGGATCGAAAAGGTTGGCACCACTTGGCAAAATCCATGCCCACGTCGCACAATAGGTTTCATCTTTCATGACGAGTAACGAGCCAAAGCCGGCTGATCTGGCTTTTTTCAGCGGTGCTCATGCACAAATGTTTCAGGTGATCCTTGGCTACAACGTTTCACAGATCGTCAGCGTGGCGGCCCAATATTCCTGGCGGACTATTTGTCCGAGGGGCCTGCGACCGCGGAGCAAGTTGCCGCCGGTGAATCGCTGGACGTCGGGCTACTTTTCGTTTTGTGCGCGCCTGCGTATCGGTGGGCCTATTGACGGTCGATCGCGATTCAAAATTCGTCGCGACGCCATTACGCTAGGTAAAAACGACACTATGTCATTGCGCGGCAGTGCAATGCTCATGCCTGCAAAAGGGCGTTGGCAACCTTGGGGTGAACTCGCCGAAGCCGTCAGGACCGGAGAACCACAGGCCGTTGCTGCATTGGGCTGTACCGCGTGGGAGTAAATGGCGAAAACACCCCGTGAAATCAGTGCATTCCTGGATGCCATCCGCGTTCCGTTAACCTTGTTCAATAATGATGCCGCACGCTTGATCGATACGCAGGCAGTGGATGTAGTAGTGGATATTTACGGCGGCGGTGGCAGCTTCGTTCAGGCAATGATGTCGGCAAATGCGCGATTGTCGGGAGCGGTTTTCGATTTGCCTCATATCGTAGAACTGGCCACCGAGAGCGCTAAATCCTCCGGGTTTCAAGAGCGCTTCAACGTTTATGCGGAAGGCTTTTTAGAAACGAAACTGCCTCCCGCCGACCTGTATTTGCTCAATCTGATCTTGCATGGCTGGAACGATGAACAATGCTTGTCGATCCTTAAAAATTTCCGTCGTGATATCAATCCTGGAGGGCGGCTTATCTTTGCAAGGACTTATCGGCGACACGGCTTCACTGGGGCCTGTCGCGATGATGGACATCAATATGCTGGTGGTTCTGGATGGCAAACCCGGTCCGGTGACGGATCGCCAATTCGAGATTGAGTTTTTAAAACCCGGGGCCGCGGTATTTGCGTTCACGTTTGGCTGACAGCAATGAGTTCGGCGACCGACACCATCGTGCAATGTCTTCATCTACGGCCTTGTGGTCTGATCGGTTCTGCGCGCGGTGTACGCATCTGGCCACCCCAGGTTGCCACAGGTGCAAACGATACGCTCGCGCACTGATGGCGAACGACCGGTCCGCTGCGCGAACCGTTACGCATTGAGCAATTCGGCCATCCATTCAAGGAGATTTATCATGATTGCAGCGTCGCCCGCCCGGTACTGGCATCGATCTTTCACCACGTCGGTCTTTGCTGGCGCACTCGGTCTTGCTTTTCTTGCAACCGCTGTTCATACCAATGTCGCATTGGGAGCTGAAGCGTCTGCAAAAGCGGGGGAAGCATCGGTCAAATCAGGAACAGTCGTTGATGAAAGCGTACGTCCGTTTCGTATCCATGTTGCTGAATCTCAACTGACCGATCTGCGTAAACGTATTGCGGCCACGCGCTGGCCTGACAAGGAAACGGTGGGTGATGTATCCCAGGGAATCCAGTTGGCGCAGGTACAGGCCCTCGTGCAGTATTGGGGCAAGGGTTACGACTGGCGCAAAGCCGAGGCGAAGCTGAATGCGTTGCCGGAGTTCGTCACCACCATCGACGGTATTGACGTCCAGTTTATCCATGTGCGTTCGCGTCATCCGAATGCCATGCCGTTGATCCTCACTCACGGTTGGCCTGGTTCGCAGCTGGAGTTCTTCAAAGCCATCGGTCCGCTCACCGACCCGACCGCTTACGGTGGTCGTGCCGAGGATGCGTTTGACCTAGTCATTCCTTCAATTCCGGGTCATGGCTTTTCGGGTAAACCAAAAGACCTTGGTTGGGGGCCGGATCGCGTCGCTCGCGCGTGGGACATCTTGATGACTCGTGTGGGATACACCCATTACGTTTCCCAAGGCGGCGACCACGGTTCAGTGATCTCCAATGCATTGGCACTGCGGGCACCCCCGGGGCTGCTCGGCATTCACCTGAACATGCCAGCCACCGTGCCGCCAGAACTGGTCAAGCCAATCAACGGCGGCGATCCCGCACCGGCCGATTTGTCGGAGTCGGAGCGTCTGGCATTCAATTCGCTCAGCAAGTTTTTCGGGCGAAGCGCGGCTTACGGCGCAATGATGGTGACTCGTCCGCAAACCATCGGTTATCTACTGTCCGATACGCCTGCAGGCACCGCAGCCTGGATGTACGAAAAGTTCTCGGCATGGACTGACACTGACGGCCACCCGGAGCGATTCATCAGCCGCGATGAAATGCTCGATGACATTACGTTGTACTGGCTGACCAACACTGGCGCCTCGTCCTCCCGTTTCTACTGGGAGAACAACAACAATAACTTCAGTGCCGTTGCCCAGAAGACCGCGGAGATCAAAGTCCCTGTAGCGATCACTGTGTTCCCTGGTGAAATCTATCGCGCCCCCAAAAGCTGGGCGCAGCGAGCGTTTCCTTCGCTCTCCTACTTCAATGAAGTCAGCAAGGGTGGCCACTTTGCCGCCTGGGAACAGCCTCAGATTTTCAGCGAAGAGTTGCGCGCTGCTTTCCGGCCGTTACGCTCATCGGCGTCAGTAGTGAAGACTGCACAAGCTAATTGACGGCTTTAGCTGGAATGGCATTGCGAAATATCAGGTTTGCAATGCTGTTCCAAACAATGCAAATAAGGAATAGCTAGCGTTCTGTTGCTTCACGTTTTGACAGCCTCCCCTGCGGTGATCCTTCGTCGTTCACTAACGTCAAGGGAGGAATTCTGTCAACGCTCTCATCAACGGACCTGCGCATTGGCTATACGAAAAGCGCCCTTCGTCGTGAGAGGGGGGGCACTGCCGCAGCGCCGTCGATCGCGGGAAGTCGTGCGGCCATATCGACAGTTGAGAACCGAGAGTAGGTAATTCTAAATAAGGACATCATTGGAGAGTCGGCCTTCTCCCGGCTATCCATTGCAAAATTCTGGAGTTTTATCGGCTGCTTCATACGAGCACATGTCGTACCCGTCTGAAGCATCATTACGTGCCACCACTGAGGATCGTTGCCCCCCAATGGTGAGTGTCAGGCAAGATTAAATGTAATGAATTTCGCCGTCCGACCGTATCCAAGCCGTTCGTAGACTTGGAATCCTGCGTCCGTTGCATGTAAGATCGTACGTTTTAACCCTGTTGCAGCATGGGTGGAGTTAAGAGTCTGTTGAACGGTAACCGCACCAAATCCCTTGCGTTGAACATCTGGCGTTGTCGCAACTAGCGCGAGGTAGATCTGCCCCTCATTGACGATGGCAGCAGTGGTTGAAACCGCTTTTTCACCTTCAAAGCCGACATCAGCGTAAACCGTTTCTTTCCAGTATTTAGACCCTTTCAGGCCTGCTCGCCCGGCGCCAAATTCCATGCCGTACGCCGCACTGTTTATGTCCGCAAAGTTCGCAGCAACGTCTCGTCTGCAACCCATCCGAACGTTAGTGGTTCAGGCGTATTTGCTATTGCCAGCGGGAGAATATCGCCTGTCATGCCGGTAATACCCAACGCGAAGGCGAGTTCGGCGCTTGTCGCAACCTCATTGAGTTGTGCCTTGAGTGAGTCGCTGAGGAAGTCCTCGCAGACGTACACAAGCCTACTCTCGCTCACACCGCGCATGTAGCTTGCGGCTTCAATCAGTCGCTGACGCAGCAGATTGGAGTCTGCGAAGCTTTCGGTCAGGAAAATAGCGTTCCAGAAAGGAAAGCGGCTGTTTGCCCAACACATGGCCAATCCAGCGCGGTCAACCAAATCTGCCCCTGGTCGATCTCCAGCCAGTACCTTCCACATACTGATGTATTGGTGATGCGATTCGATAGTTTCGGTATTGCTCACGTTTTGCTGGGATCCTAATTGACGCGCGTTGACACGCATCCAAAGCCTGCGAAGTGCATCGTGAGCCATAACGTGATACTGAAAACCGCGGTGAGCAGACAAATTTCCACGGTAGGAGAAAGACTATTCAGCCTGCTTTTTTTTACGTCCTCCACGGTAA
>JABCKJ010000104.1:0-57526 GCA_018850815.1 Asterophora lycoperdoides
GTCGGTGACGAGCGGAGTGGGAGGCGTCTCGCAGAGGCCCCGCCAAATGTCGGTGACCCACGCGCGAGACTGAGACGGCGGCCGCGCGCGGCGCAGCCGAGCGGAGCGTGAACTCGGAAGCGGAACCCGGAGGGACACGCAGGGGGACCCGGTCGCTGAGTCACCCAAGGTCACTATAGAACCCCACGCCCTACAAGGTATGCTGATTCAAGCTTATTTATTGATAGCACGCTCATCTTATGTTCTGCGGTCTGCTACGCTACACTGACCCCAGTTGTCTGAGCATTGATTAGAGATACCAAGAGTCCTCCAATTAAACAATATAAATAATAGTATAGTACACAGCAAATATAATCAGTTCTAGGAATTAGGTCAGGATCATCGCGGTGAGGGGTGAGGGGTAGGAGAGGAGAGACGGACCTCGGGTATCCGGAAGATTGTAATCTCCTACACACAGACACGAGCACATCAGTCAGAATTCAGTGGACATGGGGTTGAACGCACCTGCTGCTTGAAATACCGCCGGTTCTCCTCATCGATGAGGACGAGGTTGAGGTAATACCGCGTGCTGAACTTCTTGTTCACGTCCCGGAAGGTGGGCGTTAGGTCGAAGCCGCCGAGAAACAGGCGGATGGGGATTGTCTCGCCTTTAAGATGTAAGGGATACGTGACAATGAGGACTGGTGTGAGAAAGCGCACCTCGGACGGGTGCGCCGTCCATAATCTCAAACTTAGTGATGGTTTCGCTCTCGTTGTACTGGTTCGGTGGCGAGCCGGTCGTTTCGCGCCGGATGATGGAGAGCTCCATGTGTTTGATCTTTATGCGGACCAGGAGGAAGTAAATCTTGCCTACGATGACGTCCTTTAGGTGGTATCTGCCAACGCGAAGTCAGAAGGAAAAGCCTGGGGTGTCAAGGGGTGGCGCACTTGGATTTGTTGTACTCAAACTCGATGTGCAGGCAGTCCTCGATACCGACCTCCATCTTGATCGAGTTGTTGCTGTCTGGCGGCATGCGGAAGGAGTGCACCCAGATGTCCTTTTCTTTTATTACATCTGCCATTCTCCGTGATATGGATACACGGACGAAGTATCTGGGACCAATATGAGCGTTGAGAAAGGAAAATGGCCAGTCACTCCGCACCGTAGCTTTACGTTAATGCCCTGGTAACTTTCGAACTGTTTCTCTACGTTCTTGAATTGAAAGTCAAACGTCTGTGCTTGCCGCATCTCCCCAGGCGCGGCGAGCTCTTGTGATAGCGATAGGAATTCATGGTGATGGCCTCTGTCGTAGAAGAGTTCTGTTTGTAGTAAAAGTTGAGTTGGATAAAATGATGGATTGGGATACGAACCTATACTCCCGCAGAACTCGACCTTAATCCCCTCGTGGGTGAGTTTCTTCCCGTCCCGCACCCGTATTGCTACCTGTCCAACACGGTCAAAGGCGCCCAGGAAGTCAAGGGAAACCAATACCTGTCCACCGACAGAGTCGCCATCATAGTAGACTGGAGATGAAATAGTCTTCTCCTTGTCAGACTTGATATCGACCTGCTTGCGGACGTCCTCGCCCTCGAGCTTGATGTCGACGTCGATGGGAGAGGCGAAGAAGTAGGCGGCCATAGCGTTGGACGCGATGAACAGGAGTTGTCACGCGCAGTCGCCGTTGTGACGACGCTCCTGCCCAATCGGGCAACCCGAAAAACTCCGCCACCAACGTTAACACTCTGCTTACAACGACGAGCTAGCGCACGATGCTCAAGGCCTCGTCGTCGTCCAGCGCGATGCTCAGGGCATCTTTCACTGCGACAGGTGCGTAGAACCTATATATATATATGTATATATACATCCTTTTGCCGCTATTGACCTTTTTACAGCCATGTCACGGCCATTCCGTGCAAAACTTCGCCTTGCGCGCTCCCTCGCCACCGTCGCTGACCCCCCCGTCAGGAGATATGGTGGTCTCAAGGATCAGGACCGTATCTTTACCAACGTATATTGCAGGCATGACCACGGGCTCAAAGGTGCACAGGTGCGTTCGAATCTATGTTGGAAAGAAATTGACGGCCTCTCATTGGCTGTTACGGTTGACCTTGTAGTCCCGGGGCGATTGGCACCGCACAAAAGATATCCTCCTCAAGGGTGACGCTTGGATTATTCAGACTATCAAGGACTCCGGGCTGCGTGGCCGTGGTGGTGCCGGCTTTCCTTCCGGCCTCAAGTGGAGCTTCATGAACAAGCCTGGATGGGAGAAGGATCCCCGGTGAATACATCTCCGCCGGCTTGAGGCTAGTCCATGCTCATCCACGCGCACTATAGACCCCGCTATCTTGTTGTCAACGCCGACGAGGGTGAGCCTGGTACCTGCAAGGACCGCGAGATTCTCCGCGGTGACCCACACAAGCTTGTCGAGGGCTGTCTCGTCGCTGGTCGCGCCATGAATGCTACCGCGGCCTACATCTACATCCGTGGCGAGTTCTACCAGGAGGCCTCCCACGTCCAGCAGGCGATCAATGAGGCCTATGCCGCCGGCCTCATCGGCAAAGATGCGTGTGGATCCGGATACTCCTTCGACGTTTACCTCCACCGTGGAGCCGGAGCGTACATCTGTGGTGAGGAGACGGCACTCATCGAGTCGCTCGAGGGCAAACAGGGCAAGCCCCGCCTGAAGCCCCCTTTCCCCGCCGACGTTGGCCTGTTCGGTTGCCCAACGACGGTGGCGAATGTGGAGACGGTGGCGGTTGCCCCGACAATCTGTAGGCGCGGAGGCAGCTGGTTCGCAAGCTTTGGACGAGACAGGAATCAGGGCACGAAGCTCTTCTGTATTAGTGGGCATGTCAATAACCCGTGTGTGGTGGAGGAGGAGATGAGTATTCCTCTGAAGGAGCTGTTGGAGAAGCACTGTGGTGGTATCAGGGGCGGATGGGATAACCTTCTCGGTATTATTCCTGGTGGCTCGTCTGTGCCGGTCATTCCCAAGGACACTTGCGCTGAGGTTTTGTGAGTACCTTCTACCGCTTTGAAGGCGGCTTTGACTCACGATGTCGCAGGATGGACTTTGACTCGCTCAAGGATGCTCAAACCGGTCTCGGTACAGGTGCTGTCATCGTCATGGACAAGAGCACCGATATGATTGCTGCCATCGCCCGCTTCGCCCATGTGCGCCTCTCGACCTGTGTCTGTACAAATATCTGATCTTTTCTCTTCCAGTTCTATAAACACGAATCGTGCGGTCAGTGCACACCGTGCAGAGAGGGCACCACCTGGATGATGAACATGATGGACCGCATGCTGGAGGGTCGTTCTCACAGTCGCGAAATCGACATGCTTCTCGAGCTGAGGTGTGCTCTTTGCCCTTCCCTTGACCGCACTTGAGACTTATGGCGCGCTTCGTGTACAGCAAACAAATCGAAGGTCGCACGATATGCGCCCTCGGTGACGCTGCTGCCTGGCCGATCCAAGGCCTCATGCGCCATTTCCGCCCCCTCGTTGAGCAGCGTATCGCTGACTACAGGGCACTTAACGGACCCGTTGCGTTTGGAGGACAATTGGTCCGTGATATAAACGACGACCTTGCAGTGCCCGATAACCTGGGCGCGCGGCTTGCAGAGGTTGGAGCACCGGCGCGCCTATAGATGAGGGTTGTCGTATCATACATCTATAATTCATCAACTCCCTCACCGGTGTCGAATGGGGCGAGAACGGCAGCCGGGGGGCCGAAATAAACTTTTGCTCATAGCGATGAGTTCTGCTTTTTTGACAGCATTGGCATGTGTCCTGGCAAAATCTAATTTGGTGAACAAGGGTGAAAGTGTTTGTTGGGGTGTATTTGGATCGCATCTCGTTGGATTGGCCCTGCTAGACTTGACATTCTTGTGTTCTGTACTCTTCAATGATGCCGTCTGGGCGTGATCAGCCCCGTAATGGCATTCTGGCCGGCGTGTTCAGTTTCATCTCGAATGAATTCGAGTCTTTTATCGAGAGTGCGACGGGGAGAGACCAGGAGGAGCCTGAGGTGTGTCTACTGACTTGACTTGGCGCTATTGGTGCTAATTAACTAGTTGCCGCTTCCACCGAGTGGACAACCACGCAATAAACAGCGCGTGGATGATGTTCAGAAGAAAAGAGACGTTAGTGATTACTCGATCGCGAAACAGGATCCGTGGAAGCAAACTTTGCATCGCACGGACAGGAATCACGCCCAGTCGTCGTCAAAGCGACGCCCGAGGGAGCCTACACACCCGCAGAATGGCTATGAAGGTAAGAGAAGTCCAGTCAGTTATGTGCTGACCTTTAATTTTTTTCTCGGACGATAGAGCCCTCTGCGGACGATGACTCTGAAATTGAGGCTCGCGCGGTTGCTAAACAACCACACAAGCGTACTAAACGCGCCAATTATCGCACGCTTCAGCGATCGCCCACCCCGCCCAAGCAGGCCTCACGATCTAACTGCGCCCGTGGCGAGCCCTCACGACGTCAGTCAGGTGCTGAAGGTACGTGGAGCGCTTCAGTGTTTATATCTTCGTCGCGCATTGATACTATACACTGTGCAGAGCAACCTGATCATGAACGCGAAGCTAGGCCTCCCCCAGTGCACATGCCGCCGCCCCGCGGGCTGAAACGCCGCCAATCCGTCAGCATGCCTGGCTCCTTCTTCCCCCGCTCACCATCCCTTGTCCCTGACGACCCTCGCCATGTACGCTTCGAGTCTGTCATACGCAGCCCACCACCTCCACTCCAATTTAGTGATTTCCAAGCATCCCACGCCGATGACGCGCAGCAGGCTGGGCCTTCCTCACGCCGTCAGAGGACGAACTCGAATGTGATGAAGGCCGTGGACCGTTTTCAGATTGGGGAAGGTGATGCAGGCCCCTCGATACTGTTGCCGAGTCCAAATGGGTCGCCTGTGAGGCCGGTAAGGTTGACGGCGAGGGATAAAGGGAAGGAAGGGAAGGGAAGGGCGGTGGAGTTGGTGCATGAGTTGAACACATCGGGAGAAATCTGTGTCAATGTGAAGGGAAAGGAGAGGGAGTTGGCTGCTGCTAGGGAGGATCAGAGAAGACGGGAGAGGAGCGAGTTGAACGGGAATGATGATCGCGATACGGACAAGGAGAGGATCAGAATGCTTGAGGAAGAAATCGCGAGACTCAAGGAAGAGGTTTGTAAAGTCTTCATTTATTTTTCGGAATGCTGATTATGCGACAGTTATCGAGGAGACCCATTCATCACGCGGCCTACCCAACAGCACAGATCCAAGGACACCCTCCTCCACCGCCTCCACCGCCTCCACCTCCACCACCGCCTGCTCCGGGAGGTGTAAGACTGCCGACAATCGGTGACCCCAGCTCGCTGTTCGCCTCCGCACGAGCCGCTCTCAGACACGGTCCCCCACCAGTTGAAGCACCCATCTCACAACGCCGCCAGGGGATGCCTGCCGCTATGGCAGCAGATCAGATCGCGGAATTTCTCAATGAGGTGAAAACTAAAAGACTGAGGAAGACGAGTGGGAATATGCTGCCTGCTCTGGGAGCGTCGAGGAGCCAGCCTGTGGCCAGTGGGAGTGGAAGTGGCCAGACTTCATTTAGGGATATTTTGAGACGGAGTACGAGTGCTACGGAGCCCAGAGACTCTCGGGACGTGCGTGTTGGGGATAAGAGGAAGCGTGCGCAGGACGATCTGGCTGAATTCCAGGATGATCTCCGTAGGTTTACTTTTCAGTGCTCAGGAATGTTGCTAAATGCAATGGTCATAGGTACTGCTGTTAAGCGCCATTCTCTCGCATCATCTGATTCAAGTTTTGCCTGGAACTCGTCCTCCCACCCTGCTGTCACCTCGCGTCTCACCATCCCCCTACGCCCTTGGCCCTCTGTTTCTGCGGGCTCTAGCGCTACCGTTGATGCGGCCACACCTTCCTTATGCTCCGACAACGACCTTGATAACCACCCAGATGAGGAACATGTCCCGTCTACTCCGCCCGTGCGCAACACCACTATGCCCACCCTCCCACCGTTCCGCAACGTTTTCAGGTTCAAGGAGACGGGTATTCCCGTGAAGAACGAGGAACGCGACCCGACAGTCAAGTCGCCAGAGATAATCGATGTTGATATGCTTGACGATTTGCCCCCGCGCGTGGACGTGACGGCCGGGTTGTCAATGATACCTCCGCCGCGCCTGCCACCGCAGGAGCCACCCCCTTCTCCCGTCGTTCAACTGAAGACTTCGACTACAGATGCCTTCGCCAGGCGCCCGCCGACGTCGCCTATGCCAGCTCGTGCGTCGCCTGTGAAGCCACGTGCGCCTGCTCGTGGGAGGACTGTTTCATCGTCGTTGCCGCCACCCAAGGAGCAGAGGAGAAGGCCTGCGGACTCCGATGCGGAGGACACAGATCCGCTGTCCATGTCATTTCAGGATCCTAGGCCGCGCCGGGAGCGTGAGGTGTCCGCAGCTAGGAAGGGGAAGGCCCAGAAGCAGCCATCACAGATCCCGAAGCCGGCGTTGATGAGACCTGGTACTGCCAGCAACGCCACCACCGGGTTGAAACAGTCCGAGCAGCGTCGCCAGCCCACATCACCGGAACCACTGGATGAGCATCGGGGCCGCGAGGCATCAAGGAATAGCGTGACGCCCGCTGCATCTGAACCCACCTCGATCCGGTCTCAGAGTCGGAATAGCACTGACCGCGCTGCCTTGCGCGCTGAGCAGTGTGCGCAACGAAAACGCCGGGCGACATTGGACCAGGAGCTGCGCGATGCTGGGTTTGGATATCAGGGGAAGGAGGGGGAGCGGGAGCTCGAGGTGGAGAATGATGCTATGGAAAGTCGGGTCCTGGTGGGCGTTGGAACACGCAGCAAGAAGCGCGGGTTCCTTGCGCATGGGGGCGCTGGAGGAACACCGGTGTTCATTGGAATTGGGTATATTGAGGGTGCTGAGGAAGAGGATGCCCAGGACATGCCCCGACTGTTTGGATACCAGGAGCGAGAGGATGAGGATGAGGATGAGGGAGAAGATGATGATGAGTATATACCAGCCGCGTCGGCGAGGAAATCTTTGGCCGGACGTAGGAATGGCCGCTAGTTCATTATGTTGTCTGTCCTCTGCTGTTCTGTGTTCGTCTGTTGTTATAGCTACATCTTGTTAGAGTACCGTACCGTCATTTATTATCTGTTGTATTCATCGTCAGCAGGCAAGCACTAGGTTATACTATCTCGGACACGGCCACCTGCTATGGAAAATTGACGAGTCACACACAGCGGGAGGCGCAGCAAGATGGTGATTAGAGCTGCGTCCCCCAGGAAAAGGTACGCGGCCCGGGGTTTTAGTGGGTAGGGGAGGGGGAGCCGAACGCAGAGGGGTGAGCACATAACCGCATTTCCTCGAGGTGGATTTGGATTTGGTTCACCCTCGACAAGTACTTAACGATGGTACATATTGATACCACACTTGATACTTACTGATATAGAAACTGGGCTGGCCGGTATCGACATGGGGTCATTCGGAGTCTATGCCGCATGCGAATAATTAATTATATTGGAGCCGCCCAACTAAGGACAGCGCATGCATATCCAGCGAGGGGCGGAACAAATGCGGGGAGTGGGGGTAGAGATGACAATGATTATGTGGTGTATGGTATTGTCTATCCGTCCAGCCTGACTCCAAGCGAAGTAGAGGCATCCATCTATGCGGTCTGTGGAGAACCATAGGGTCAAATGAAACGTCGTCATGGAGAACGAGATAAACGTACCGCCTCCTTGAGGTAGGTGACGAGGTCATTCCTGTCTTTGTCCTTCTTGAGACCAGCGAACGCCATCTTGGTGCCGGGAATGTACTGCGCGGGGAGGTTGGTGGGTCAGCCGGTCGATGGTCGAGGTATACGGCCAGTACGTACCTTTTTGGGGTTCTCGAGGTACTCAAAGAGAGTCTCCTCCTCCCATGTGACACCCTTGTTCACGTTGGCGGCGGTGTATGAAAACCCCTCACTCTGGCCAGACTTGCGTCCGAAAATGCTATGAACGACGCGTCAATGGAAGGTGTCGAGCGATATGCGCACAGAACATACCCGTGAAGGTTGGGGCCGACCTTGTGGGGTTCGCCAGCACCGACGGTGTGGCACTGAGCGCAGCGGGTCTTGAAGAGGGAAGCACCCTTGGCAGCGTCACCTTGATATGCATTCTGGTCAGTTTGGCACTTCCTGAACACAGCGAGATGGCTGCACACCAGCAGAGAAGCCCATTTTCTATAGTTTAAAGTGTCGTGAAGACGGAGGAATAGAAAGAGATTATACAAGACGAGATGATGAGCTGGACATTTGGCAAGTTTTTCAAGTCGCTAACGCCTTCACTTGATCTGTCGATCTGCCGGTTTCTTCCGCCAGCCAATCACAGGCCTGCAATTGGGCCGAGGATTTTATGTGCCGGCGCATATCTGACCCACGCATGATTCCGCCATCCGACCGTGCCCTGAACATATAGCGCCACCTATTTCCAATTTCGGTAGACGTTGCACCTAATACCTACGTATAAAGTCAAAATATGTAGTACACACCCAGAGGTCTATATTCTATCACAATAATTCACAGTCGCAACTAAATATATAAGTGTGGTGGCTTTCCTTTACGAAGGCGCGGGCTGATACGAAGTAGTAGGATATCGGGATTGTTGTGGCGCGCCATTAGGCCCTGCGACGGGAGGAGGATGGGGGTGTCCCTGCTGCTGCCAATGCATCGAGTTCTGTGATGTGGGAGAGGTTGAATGCCCATAATGACTTGAACCAACGCCGCCATGCACTGCACTCGTGGCCGCAGCATTATACGGCACAGGCCCAACGGACGAGGTCGTGTTGCCGGGGTTCCATCTCGCCTGGGAAGTCTACGACCGACGCGTCAGTTAGAGTCGGAACTTATGAGACCTTGGGGAGCGAACTGACCTGATAATGCTGATTGCCCCCATTCATAACTGGGTACTGAGAGTATTGACCATGTGTGGCGGAGTACCCATAAGGTTGGGTGTGGCTAGAAGGGCCGTACATGGACTCTGTGGTGGACGAAAAACCGCGTTGCTGGGGTCGGTAGTGACTGAACGAGATTGGAGCAGGATAGGATTGCTGCTGCGACAGCGGGTGCTGAGGCGTCGCTCTCGGAAGGGGAGCTGAACGAGTATTGGACATCTGCGATTCGCGAGCGTAAGATGTGCTCCCATTTACGGTGGTTGTAGGATAGTTTGTGTTCATGTAGTGGCTTGCTTGGGCCAGGCTCGCAATCGAGGGCGTCGTATGCGGGTTACGGACTGGCAGCTGTTGACCCGCTTGCATGTGGCCCTGTGATGCAGCTGGACGGGACGCCGCCGCCTTTCTCGCTTGACACTGTCGGCAGAAAAATTCTACGACATCCCAGTTGCGTCTCCGCCTCCCAGCTTGTTGGTCTGCGTGGTCGTGACATGCTATGTGCTGCCATTTCGAACATAGACCACACGACATCATGGGGGTGCCATCATCCTACGGCAAGAAATACCTTTCCTTTGAGTCCACGCAGCGCAAGTGGATGCAAAGAATCACGCACAAGATTAATACCCCGCCGGTTGCAGATCTCACAGTCCAGCTCCCAATCCTCTCCCACAGGCGTTTTTGAACCGCTTCCTCTTGCCTTCGAAGTATGGACTTTTCCGCTATGCGATGCAGCGTCTTTCCGTGGATGCTTCGTGTGATTTTTATGGTCGGAGATATCACCGTTGCCAACGACGTCAACCTGTATCTCAGAGCTACGGGATGATTGAATGAGCCCTGGCTCGAAACAAAAACAACGTAGACATACCTTGTAGCCGCCTCTGCGACGTCAGTCAACGCCTTCTCCCTCTCTTCTCTTTCTTCCCTCTCCCTCCTCCGAAGCTCACGTGCCATCTCTCTTCGCTCCCTATCAGCCTCTTCCTTCTTCGCCCGCGCCTCTTGCCGCCGCGCACGACCGTTCCGCTCCTCCTCCTCCCGACGCTTTCGCTCCGCCGCCTCCGCCTCTTCCTTCTCAGACTGCCGTATAAGAAGGCGCGACGATCGCTTCCGCTGGTTCATCGCCATGTCTAGCTTCTGCTTGCGGTCAATTTCCTGAGAACCCCCACATTATCCAGTCATAAAAACGAGGAACGTGCGAGACGAAGCTTACTTTGAGCTCCTCGGTGATCACAGGCACGATGTCTTTGGTGAGAACCTTGTAGAGTGCCTTTTCTGTATAATGCGTTGCTTTCTCAAAGCGCTCGGCAATGTGCTCCCACTCGTACAGCGTTACACATATCTGCGGGCCATAATATTCGTCAAGTCAGCGGGGTCTGGTTAGTTACACACATACCGTTTCCCACTCAATGAAGCCTGCCGGTAAGACAGGCAATGGGTCCAACCCTCTATCGTCCACAAATGCTGCAGGGGCCTCAGCCTGTTGCGGTTGCGTCTCCTCTGCCTTTGGTTGTTCTTCCACCGCCTCGGATTCCTGCTCCCCTTCATCCGGATCATCATTTCCCACTCCCTCTTCGCCCTCCCCACTGTCCGTCAATTCCGTCAAATCGCTAATCTCACTCCCGTCGCTCTCCAAGCCCGTTTTCTCCACATGCGCAGTAGCAGTCCCATTCCGCTTCCCATTGACCTTCTTCTCCTCCCCATTCAACCACTCATCCGGAACAGACTGCCACTCGTCCTCGTCCTCCCTGCCCCTCAGCCTCGCGCTCAGCCTCGTCCCTCTCGGGGGCGGCGGTGCTGGTGCCGCCTTTTTCGCCGGGCTCGCAGCGTTCCCTCTCGCCGACGTCCTCAACCCAGCCCCATCCCTCTCCGCCTGCCGAGTGAGCTCTGCCAGCTCCTTGGCCTGTGCATCCAATTTTGCTTTGGCCTGCGTCTTCGCGGCACGCCCTCTGCCTGTCGGCTCCTCCTGCAGACGAGGCCTCTTCGCCGCGGGTGCTGCCGCAGGCGTGGCACGGCCTTTGCCCTTCGGCTCCGCCTTTGTACTGGGACCGGCGCGCTTGCGTTTCAGCGACGCCACCGAGGCTTTGGCGCGGGGTGGCCTCGGGAGAGGTCGCTGGAGCCAGAGACGGTCGGCTGTGGGGGTTTTCAATGTGTGCAAAAGTCGTGTACGCGGCGATACACACCACCAATGAGCCAATAAGCGTTGCTTTTGCTGTCATAACCAATAGGTTCTATCCGCTATGCACAAGACGTATGAGTCAGGAAACTGTGGAGTATCGAAGCCTACACACCCATGAGGCGTTCTCATCATCGTTACGCATGAGTGTCCTCAGCCGCGTCGGGTTCTGGAACTGCCACTCCGTCAACAGATGCATCGAGTCAAGCTTCACGAGCATGGGGAGGTCGAGCCAGTTCTTGGATTCCTCTTGCTCCTCCGCGTCGGTGGCTCTGACCTGGATAGAGTCAGGCTCCGATGGCTGCGCAGATAATCCCTTGACGCTCGCTCCGAGGCTGAGGCCACGTTCGAGGGTGCTCGCACGAGTCGATTCCGGTATCTTGCTGTCAGCATCATCATCGGGATCGACACTGGGGCCAGGCTTGTTCTCCCCCTCCTCCACCACAGGTTTCACATCACCCTCTTCCTTCGGAACCTCGGGTTTTTCTTCCGCGGGCGGGCTGGATGGCTCGTCAGGTTCTTCGACGCGTGGTTCCAGGCCTATGGGATTGGCGGCGGGGTCCCGTTTGCGGTACTGTTTGCGGAGGGCGGTTTGCCAGTTAACCAGACTGTCAAACGCGTCAGATGGGCGTGCCTATGCAGACTGTGGCAAGTACTCACTTGACCTTGCGGTCGTAGGAGACGGTGTAGAGCAGCCTCTGCATGATGCGTGGCAGTACGACGTTGGTGCCGTGTACGAGATCGTCTTCGATGGCCTGAGCGGTGGCAAGCTAAATTACAGAGGGAACACAGATTAGAGAAGGGCACATACGTTGAGCGAGACATCATTCATGGCAAAAAGGTGGTTGAACGTAAAGAAGAACTGGGAGAAAGCGGCCCATTTCCAATGCGTGCGTAGTTGGGTAAGCTGTTCAGAAAAGGAGGCTTGTGGCGCTGCAGGCTGGGATGGAGTAGATTCTTCCCGGGACGGCGCATTGCGAGCGGATACCCGGCGAGGCATCACGGGCAAACAAGGTGGGAGGGGCCACACGTGAGCTCGCTGAGAGGAACGGCGAGAGCGATTACACGGTGCTGGGCAATGTACAAGACAGCGACGAGGAAGAAAATAGTGGCGAGCTCGCTGTGGTCGATGTCCTGTTCGCCGTTTTGGTCTCGGCGACGGGATCAAGTGGCCATTTCTCAACACTCCTGCTTAGTCAGCATGCGATTGTACACACTCATCACCAGATTGACATTCACCTCCTCCTAACCCACTTTCTCTCTGATTCTCTTTCTCTCCGCGATGGATCCAGGGGCCCCTCTCGTTGTCGACAACGGTACCGGCGTACGCTTATCTCTTCTTTACCGAGTAATTTCATCGACACCTTTGACCTCCTCCGCAGTTCGTCAAAGTCGGATATGCAGGCTCCAATTTCCCCGAACATGGTAAATTCAATTCGAGTCTACTTACACCCCGGCACTAAACTAATCGTGCAGTATTTCCCTCGATCGTTGGGCGCCCAATTCTGCGCGCCGAAGAGCGCGTCGGGTCCGCCGTAATCAAGGATATCATGATCGGCGACGAGGCAGCGCAGAACCGCAACTACCTGCAAGTGACGCAGCCGATGGAACACGGCATTGTGCGAAACTGGGAAGACATGAAGCACCTGTGGGACTACACCTTTGACGAGAAGCTGCGCGTCGACCCGCAGGGACGCAAGGTCCTCCTCACCGAGCCCCCAATGAACCCACGCGCGAACCGCACCAAGATGTGCCAGGTTATGTTTGAGGACTATGGGTTTGGGGGCGTCTATATCGCGATTCAAGCGGTGCTGACTCTGTATGCGCAAGGTCAGTAGTGAGTAGTGGTTCGTGGGCGAACGGGCTCTGTTGACGTCAGGGACCAGGCTTGACAACAGGCGTGGTGGTGGACTCGGGTGATGGAGTGACACATATCGTGCCCGTCTATGATGGTTTCTCTCTGCCTCATCTGACTCGTCGACTCGACATTGCTGGTCGGGATGTCACACGCTACCTCATCAAACTATTGCTCATGCGCGGATACGCCTTCAACCGTACCGCCGATTTCGAGACAGTTAGGGAGATCAAGGAAAAACTCTGTTATGTCAGGTGCCTAACCCACTATCTATCTCAAGCACCTTCAATTCAACGATTAAATATCGACAGTTACGACCTTGATATGGATACACGACTTTCGGAAGAGACGACAGTGTTGGTGGAGAACTACACTGTACGCCATCCAGTTCCAGCGTGATCCACTGACCAAGCTCACCAAACCACGCACAGCTCCCAGATGGACGCACAATCAAAGTCGGCTCAGAACGCTTTGAAGCGCCCGAATGCATGTTCCAGCCACATCTCGTCGATGTCGAGCAGCCCGGTGTCGCAGGTCTGTCGCGTCCTTCTTCTCCCGTTCACCGGCAGCTGATTAGTTGGCCACCTACCCCAGAAATGTTGTTCCAGACAATCCAGGCAGCAGCTGTCGACGTCCGCGCAGAGCTCTACAAGCACATCGTGCTTTCCGGCGGCTCAAGCATGTACCCTGGCCTACCCAGCCGTCTCGAGAAAGAGATGAAGCAGCTGTACCTCACGCGTGTGCTCAATGGTGACCCAACACGGCTCAACGTGCGTCTTCCTCCCTTAGTCTACTCCAACCGAATCCTGATGCATTCATGACGTCCACAGAAATTCAAGATCAAGATCGAAGACCCTCCTCGCCGGAAACACATGGTGTTCCTCGGTGGTGCTGTTCTCGCTGACATCATGAAGAATCGCGAGGAGTTCTGGATAACGCGGGAGGAGTGGTTCGAGCAGGGTGAGCGTGCGTTGGCGAAACTCGGACGTCCCGAGTGAGCGCTGGATGGATGAATGTAGGATACATGTAGATTCCAACATCAACGGGTAGTGTTTAGTATCGCTCAGTGCCGTTCAGGACCACCAGTGTGCAGTCGAGCTTGCCAAAGCCGAGTTATACATATAATTACTGATGCAGTTCAGGCTTATGATACAAATTGAAATACTTTTTTCTACATCTGACATCTCCCTACGCTGTTGGATCTCCCTCGGGATGCAACCCTCCGGTCTTCTGCACACCCAGAGCACCTGCACACTAGCTAGACCTAGTCAATGGTCGCTCTGGACGTATCATACCATAGTCCCCTGCGTTTCAAACAGCTTTCCTCCGACGACATAGTACTTCTGGAAAACCATTTCCACCACTGTCTGTGGCAGCCCGAACATCTCACCGAAAACTTGTTCTGCTATAGTGGTGAACCATCTGTGCTGGTAGCCGCAAGAAGGAAGGCGCTGAATTTCGATCCAAATCCCCGCGCCGTGTGGCGTCTGTCGACCAAACGACCAAACGTCGACCAAAGCTGCACTCTCGGCTCAGGACCCTCAGTGTAGTTCTCCTACCAACAACTGTATTCTCCCTACGATATGAGGGATGAGGTTCGGGAGATTGAAGACAAGATGAGAGGGGTAGGCGTCCTTATCTTATCTGGCAGCAACACAGTTCCGTGGAGCGCGTATTCGGGACAACCATTTTGATCACGGTCTGTGGTGTTCGGCGTCCCTGTACGATGTACGACGTCTGCCGACTCAAGTTGCACTCTCAGCTCAGGACTTTGTAATTCTCCTACCGCCTACTTCACTGGGAAATTCATCCGCTTGGTACTATCCTCTGCTAGATCCGATGCTGCTCAGAACGTTTTCTGCCTAAATTCTTTCACTACTCACGCAATCATGGCAAACTAGTTCCGTGTCGTTTCAATCGCTGGTAGGCCTACTGTACTTATCTCGCTTCAAACCTGCTCCATCATTCTGCTATGAAAACTTTGGCTCGTGAGTCGTGAGTATAATAGACATCTGACAGATTGGCAGATCGATAGCTATCTATTGAACCTTCTACTTGAAACCTACATGCTACGGCCACAATGCCAACCATTGTGGACCGCTCTTTTCAAACTGAGAATGCGCCATATACGCTTCCAGTGAGTGTGCCCGCCCTCTCGAGTCCAACCCAGGCCTTTATACGCCCCACCAGAACGATGCCTCTGAATGGCAGAGGTTCGTCTGAGATCTTGCAAATCTCAACAAACTAGTACTGGATCGATCTCTTTCTTTTTTCAGGCTGGACGACCTGCACAACGGGTGGAAGGCTTACCTCGGCCACAAGCTGTCATATGCACCAGTCGTTCAGAACGCCAAGCAGATCCTGGAAATTGGGTGAGTGAACGACCTATCTCTTGCCAATAAAATTTGAACTCTATATGTGCTCGAAGTGCCGGCTCAGGAGCATGGTGAGTCGCCAACTCTCTGAACAGAGACCCATCACGAGTCAAAGTTTCCATCTCAAGGGCCATCCAAGCAGCCGAAACCTATCCCGATGCTACCGTACTAATAGCAACAGACATATCGCCACTGCCGCCACGCCCTTTTCCTCCCAACGTCAGGTTTGAAAAGGTCAACATCATAGAAACAGAGCTTCCTTTCGAGCCCGGCACCTTTGACATCGTCCACGCTCGATTGCTCTTTATCCATGTGCGTTATTTCAATTTGCTTTGTCAAGCTAAAGCTTCAAACTTTATCTCAATGTTGTTGTTAGTTGCCTGAGTGGGCAGGCATCCTCCAGCGTGTCATCACGCTTCTGAAGCCTGGAGGATGGTTGCTTGTGGAAGACATTGATCACTTTGTGTTCGAAGAGTCAGGCAACGTCCCGCCCAGGGTGCAGGAATTCTTCAACGTCTACAACGCCTATAACGTCACACAAAACGTCGACCCATTGGCCGGTTCGAAGCTTGCCGCAGTATTAAGATGCACAAACCAATTCTCGTAGTGCCAAAGCCATATTTAAATTTTCTGCTGGGACGCTGAACAAAATTCCGTACTTAGGGAGGTCAATGCCGTCGAAATTCACTGTCCCTTGCGAGGAGGAAGCAAAGGTGGGTGGGCACTTTTTATCATCTGTTCTCTGTGAGTGTGAGCTGATGTGATGTTTTTTCTTACTAGATCCCGACTTAAACTCAGTGGGCCGCGTGATGGAGACCTCTTTGCGAAGGGTGTACCGAGCGGTGAAGCCGGAACTCGTAGCCGCTGGCCTCACGGCAGAACTGCAGCGGGGGCTTATTGAAGCAGTTGACGACCCCGATGTTGGCTGCCTTTACATGAAGTTCCACATGACCTGGTCAATGAAGAACTGATGGACGAACTTTGCATCGAGGGATAGAAAACAATGTCAATGTGTTGCGCAGCATCTGTGCAGTCAAATTGCCAGTGAGAAATGGTTAACTGGTCAACGTGGGGGCGAGCAAGCGCTGCACACATAAAACGCAGAAAAGAACTCCATACATCCAAGTCACTCATATAACAAGGTACTCATCGGTCGTCACTATCGCATCTACAGAGAACGAAGGATCATCACCGCCATTGATTTTGCTGATCGATGCAACGCCGACGCCTGCGAGGCTGCCTTGGCCAGTGAAGATAACCTTGACGGGGAAGAACGCCCCCGTGTCGTCCCCGCCGACGGTGAAGATCAGAGACCCAGTGCGCGTGTCGTCTGAAGCAGAGACAGCCGGGATGGACCAAGCGAGAGAGTGGGAGCCCGGGTCGAGGGTCCAATCACCCGTGTGGGAGGACACAGTGGGGTACGAGCCGGTCCTGGAGCATAGAACTTGTCAGTGGTGGGTGTTTCCTGGACCATGAGAAGAGACTTACGGGAGAGGGATGGAAATGACAACGTCGTAGAGTGTGATGTTTTCGTTCTCAAGCTCATATTCAATGCTGACCTCGCATGTGCCATCGTTCGAAGGCGACGGCCAACAGTTGACTGTGGCCCTCAGTGAAAAATTCAGAGGGCAGTACAGATTGACTTACTGGATAGAGGAACATTGCTCTCATCCGTGCCGGCGTATCTCCATTTGAGGACGGCGAGGCTTTGGCCGACCGGGAATGCGCGCGAAGGATCCTTGAGTGCAACCACACGCTCCTGTCCCGGTGCGAATTTCGCAACATTGGGATGTTGCTTGAACTGGAGGCTGTTGCCGCCGAAGTCTGTCGAAGGTGTGGAAAGTGCGATGCGGAGATGTGCGAGGGCTCCGTCGGAGATCTGGAGGTTCATGTCACCCTTGAGCTCCATCGATTGGACGCCTCCGTCCCGCAGCAAGGAAAGGCTGATTTGCTCTTTGATGACAATGTGGACGCTGTGCAAGAAGATTAAACATGGCGAGTGTTGATATTTCTGACATACCTCTCGGCCTCAACTTCAGGCACACTTCCCCGCCCGTCAGCCCTCTGAATAGGTGAAGGCTGGGATGACGCAGACGGTGTATGCAGGGTAGATATTTCTAACGATCCAACACTAGAGGCTAAGACATCGCCGCCGAGAGCGTCAATAAGCTCTGCTTGCTTCGTCTTCTTTGTGCCCAGCTTCATGCCGGAGCCCTTGAAAGCCGGGCTGCGAGCAGCCGGTGAGGAAGTCAGACGAGTAATAGGTGCAGCAGCCTCGGGCGCTTCGAAGCGTTGTGGCACCGGGGAGTACCCCGAAACCCCACCACCGAGATAGCTGCTTCCTCCACCCGCCCCTGCAGTGCGTCGTTGCTGCTCGCGGCGTTGTATCTCCAGTTGTTTCGCCCGGCGCTTGAGCTCTTCCTTCGCCTCCGCTTCTTTGTTCTTCAGATACGGTCAGCACAAGAGGATGGCGAAACAGTGGCCCGGCGAAACGCACCCTTGCAATGATCTCCTGAATCTTCTCCTCGTGACTCTCCATCTCCAACACACTCCGTACCTGCATCAAATTGACATTCTCCCTATATCCCAGGCTCACAACCTCATCGAACGCTCCCAGCAGCTCAAACGCATTCTTCAAGATCTCGCGCTCGTCTGCGCTCCTGCAGAGGTCCGATACAACGCGCGCGAACAGATGCAGAGTGTCGATATCTTGCAGAATATTAGAGGCCTTGTTTGTTATCAAGAGAATGTACAAGTCCTCCAACGGCTGATACACATAGCGCACTTCGGCCGTTTCCACGGAGGTGTGCTGGGTATTCGTGGGGATGAGCTTCGGGAACGATGCAAGGAGAGATTCAATCCTAGTACGCGTCATATCCCGGAATTGGCGAGAAATGACAGCTTAGAAGCACCGTCAGCTTTTTTCAAGCACAATTTTCATGCTGAACTCACCCTTCCCGGCTTTTGTGCAGATGGAAGCTGCCAAAACGACCTGGATGAACAAATAGTCAGATCAAGGTTTCCAAGCGATTGTCCCGACATTAACCATGGTGTTAATCTGAATTCAAGTGCAGGAAATCTATAATTTTATTCCCGGATGCTGGCTTTAGGGAAGAAAGAGATATGGTGGCCGTAGCGGGGGACGACAATCAGCACTGGCACTGGCACTGGCATGGACGTCCACTGTACGTGTCGAATAAGGGCAGGCTGTTTCAGGTCACATGACAGGTCGCGTCCAGTCGCGTTGGTCGGTCACCGGTCACCGTCGGTGCACATTCATAACCACATAAAAAGTTTTATTATATCACAGCAACGTGCCTTTGGAAGGCCCATTGGAGTAGGGCACCCGCACCACTTAGCCAAGGGCATCGTTTTATTCACCATAACGACGTGCCTTGGGAACATCGTCCTGTTCAATGCTAATTTTCCGAGTTTCTCCTTGTCAAAGGGAGTTAAGCTATCGTACTTAGTGCCTGCCGCCACATCTGGAATAGATCAAGGTGAATGGTGTCGACGAGGATGCACATCCTGCGACAGGTGCATGAGGTCGTCGGCCTCGATATAGCTTGATATACCGTCTGATACCTACAGAGCGAGAACATGAAATGTATGAACGTATGTATGAATGTAATATGTATGAATAGAAAGAAGTAATTCATCGCAAGTCGTCAGGCCGTCATTTACTCTCCGAAGCCTTGCCAGGCGGCGTCAACTTCACCGCCTGAACCATCGAGAACGACTCGCCCTTGCCATAATCGAACTTCGGCAACGGGCCCCAGCTGAACGTCGATGGCGGCGGTGGCGGCGGCGAGGTCGCCCCGGCCTTCTTGAGTGTGATAACATTATGCTTCTTCGGCGCCGTCGCACCTCTTCGACCGCCCATGAGTGGTGAAGACGTGGGAGAAAAGTTGTCGTCGTCTGGTGCCATATCCCACGCTGGTGGTTTCGACGGTCCAGGTATGGGTATGGGCGTCGTGGGGAAGAGCTGCATCGAGGGTGGGATCTTGAAAAAGTCGGTCGCTGGCTTCTGGGGCGTGGCGAATGAGAGTGGAGCAGGAGGTGCGCTGGCAGCTCTGGTGTTGAGCAAGGGCTCTTTTCGGACAGCAAGGAGGGCGCGCTTGAGCTTCTGAGCGGCGCGCTCGGCATTGAGTGCGGCGGCAGTGGTGATAGCGACGTTCGGCGTGACGTTGTATGGGCGTGGGGTAGGATCTGGAAGGCGGGCATCGCGGGTAAGGGAGGCTGAATAGGCGCCGTTGGACGAGGGAGATTTGGGTGGCGTAGAAAGAGAAAGCTTTGAAATGCGCTTCTTGAGTGATGCAACGTCGTTGGATTGCTGTTTGATTGCGAGATCGATGTTACGGTACGTGCGGTTGATGGTGTCCAGAGAAGGTGCTCTGGTAGCCTATTTCAATGTCTGAAACCCTAGATATCCAGGCGCAACATACCTCAACCCAGGCTGCCCTGTCTTGACCTGTGTGAGCCTCTTCTTTGAGCCCTTCAAATGGTCCTCGAGCTTCTGTATACGGTCGCGCATTGCCTGCACAAAAGTTAGCAAAGACGACCTCAAAATGGACTAGTGGAGCGCATACCCTTATGTTCCTTCGTAATTGTGTTTGGGTCTCGAGATGCTCCGGCCCAAGCGTCCTGGCCTTTAGCATCCTCGCGAACTCCTTGTCGTTCTTCGCCTTGTTAAACCTACTAATCTCCTCCTTCCTCGTGTTCGCTGCAGACAACCAATATCATCAGCCGTATAGCTGCCTTGCAGCATCAAAAAACACTTACCCTTTAACATACTACTCTGGAACTCCCGAATCGTCTGCCTTTGCGTTTCGCGCAGGTCCCTGAGTTCGTCGAGGTCTTTCTCAAACTGCACCAACACCTCTCCGTACATCACCGCACGCGCAGGGGACCACTTTTTGATGTCGAACAAGTCGGCTCGCTGACGGCCTCCAGTGCGCGCCTTGATAATATCCAGCTGCTTCTTCCGCTGTTCTGCTAGCCGTCCGAGCTGTTCTGGGGTCAGCGTCATCCAGAGGTTGAAAGGTCCATGAAAAACTCACATGCGCAAGTTCCTCGTTCGTAGAATTGACAACAAGAACACACTCTCGCTGCATGCCTGCCTCCGTTGGACCTTGGGGTGCTGCACCTGCCGTGGGCGGAGTCGTGATACCCACCGGTTGTTTACCCTTTAAACTGAAACCTGATAGATCGAAAGGTGGCGGCGCGGCAGGAGCTTGCGGTGAGGCACCAGGCGTGGCAGGAGTTTTTGCTTGTAAACTGAACCCGGAGAGGTTGAACGGCGGCGGCGAGGGAGCAGGCCCGGCATGCACAGTCGACGGGAAATTTGATGGGATGGATGTGGCAGGCCCGCTAGCGGAGATACTTTTTGGGGGACTAGTTGAAGCCTGGGTAGGTGGAGTGAAGGGTGACGGCTGCTCTGGCGCCTTTCCTTTCAAGCTGAAGGTGCCGAGGTTGAAGGGAGCCGGTGCTGGTAGCGCAACAGGCGGCAGTGGCTGAGCAGTACCAGCAGTTGGCATCGGAAGGGTGCCAAAGAGGCCAAAGCCCGTCGGCGGAGGAGCTGGTACAGGCGACGTTACAGGCTTCGGGAGGGTTGCATTCGCCAAAGGCTTCAAGGGGGGTGGGGATGCCGCCTCAGATGGTGTTCCTAGAGTGGAAGGCTTCAATTTTCCAAACAGGCTAAACGTCGGAGTAGCGGACTGTGCGGGAGTTGATGGAGTTGGTGGTGTCGCTGGAGTAGACGGAACCTCTGGTTTCTTGGTACCAAAAGCGGACAGAAGTGGCGGAGTCTGGGGCCTGGGTGGCCTCGCACTGGACGCCTTATCATCTTCTTCTGTTTTCAACGGAACCTCTACAGGGAGAGGCGCCACACGGGGCTGGGGTGAGGCTAATGGCTTGACAGGTGACTGTAGCGCCTCATCCTCATCCGTAAGGGACACAGGGACACTAGCCAACGGCGAGCTCCGAGTTGGGCGAGTGCTTGGCCTGCCCAAACCAAAACCAAAAGAAGTTGAGGTCGAGGATGCTGGGGCCGAGGCTGGTCGAGTCAATGGTGGAGAGGGTTCCTTTGTCGGAGTCCCAGGAGGAGTCGTGCTTTCCTCTCGGGCCTGAACCTTCTCCTCGAGTGGTGGCGAGGGTGTGACTTTGATTTTTGGCACTTCTGGTTGTGGGGTGGCCGAAGCAGAGCGGGATTTAGGGAGGGGGACGACGGTTGGATCTGTGGGCGTGGTTGTCGGTACCTCTTCCCCGTCTTCCCCCTCCTCCTCTTCGGGTACATCAGAAAGCAGAGACGACTCCTCACTCCCCGACACCAATCCCCCTTCTTCATCCTCGCTTTCTTCTTCGGACAAAAACGATCCCTCTTCGTCATAATCCACCTGTGCTTCCCCATCTGCATCCTCACTTCCCGACCGCACATCGTTATCCGATTCTTCGCGCTCGACTTCGGCAAACGAGCTTCCTTCGGACAAGAGCGAAAGATTTCCAAAAGACCGCTCTTCCGATGAGCTATGTTGATTTTCCACTCCTTTGCCCTTCTCGCTGCTTGAGCCTAACCGCAATCATATGAGCAAAAAAGGCATATTTCAAAAAGGGACGAAAGCACTAACCTTCCTTCTCCGCCTCCTCAATCTTAGGAACCGGCGGCGAAAACACAGATCCAGATGCGCCTTTCCCGATAGGCGGGAACGCCGAGACAGGCTTTGGCTCTTCCTCCAGCTTGACGGCGCCCGAGGTGGTCGTTCCCGTCTTGGGCTTCACCGGATCCGTCGAATCACCATCCCCGGTCTTCAACAGCTCGCCAAACGATTTCTTCGGTCCCGCAAACGCCCCAAACCCACCCGACGAGCCGCTGAATGCCCCAAAGCCTCCTGTGGCCGGTGCGTTGGCAGGCGGCGGTGATGGCGTCACGGGCGCGAAGGCCGAGCGCACGCCTCCCAGAGGCGACGACGCACCAAATGCCAGGGAAGTCGGTGTGGTGGTGGTGGGTGCCTTCGTGTTCGGCAATGCCGACGACGCAAAAGCCGAAACGGGAGGAGTCTTCTGCTCTGTGGACGCTTTAAAGAACGGCGACGAAGCCGGGGTCGTATCCCCGCCAAACGCACCGAAGCCACTCGCAGGCTTGAACGCAGAGGGGGACGTTTGGAGATTGCCAAAAGCACCAGTCGAAGGTGCGGTGAATTTTCCAAAGGGAGAGGACACAGGGGTAGTGGAAGGTTTAGGTGCAGGAGGAGGAGGGGGACTTTCGTTATCAGCGATGATGCTGGTCTTCCCAAGGCGAGGCGTAGACTCAGGTGAAGACAACGGAGAATCAGCGAGTGCAGGAGGTTTCGCTGTCGTCCGCGTTTGTTGAGTTGGCGACGCCGCGCGGGCACCAGGCTGGGGACCAAACGGCGACGCGGTAAACCCACTACTCCCAAATGCAGACGTGGTGCTCCCCCCCGAACCAAACGTCGATGTTTCCCGAGGAGCGCCAGCTGAGAACGGCGATACATTTGATGCTTGCGGGGATGCTCTGCCAAACGCTGAGGGGGCACCAGAGCCGAAAGCTCCAAACCCAGCTGCTGGCGCCGGGGCCGTTGTAGTTGTCGTCGCTGCGGCGCCAAAGCCCGGCGAGTTGTTGGACGATGCAAATGAGGCAAAACCCCCAGTGGGAGCCGCAGAGCCTGTGCCTGGGCTCGTGGCTGCAGCCGAAAACGACGTTGGCGCTGACGCAAAAGCCCCAAAGCCACCGCTGACGGGTGGCGTAGTCGTCGCTGAAGGCACCGCAGGCTTCCCAAACGCCGTCTGCCCAAACCCAGGCTGTCCAAACGATGATGTGCCAAACGACGACTGGCCGAACCCAGACGGCGATTTCGACGGCGCCGGCCCGAACGCCACAGAGGTCGTACTTGCGGGCTTCTGATCGCTCGCAGTCGTAGTAGGCGCGGCCGCGTCCGTGCTCCTCGACGCCGGCTGTTGCGTCGCTGCAGCCGAAAACGACGTGGGCGCCGACGCAAATGCGCCAAACCCACCGCTGATCGGTGCCGTCGTGGTCGCTGCGGGAGCTGCAGGTTTCCCAAACCCAGGCTGTCCGAACGACGAGGCACCAAAAGACGACTGGCCGAACCCAGACGCTGGTTTCGGCGCCGCCGCCCCGAACGCCGCAGAGGTCGTGCTTGCGGGCTTCTGGTCGCTCGGGGCGGGCGTATTACTGAACGCCCCGAAGCCCGTCGCTGGTTTGATGAGTCCCCCGCTAAAGGCGGTTGTCGTCGACGTCGACGCCGATGCCGGTGGCAAGGACCCGAATATTCCTCCTGATTTCACGGGTTTTGAAGGATCGTTGGGCTCGCCGAGTGCCATTCCCCCAAGCGACGGTGTGGTGGAGTCCGACATTGATGCCTCGCGGGACATGTCGGGCGCCGGCGCGGGTGCTGCTGCGCCACCGAACCCGAAACTGGGCTGGCCAAAGGCGTTCTTGTTGTTGTTGTTATTGTTGAGGGAGCCGAAGGCACCACCGCCAAATGCGTTGGTCATCGTGGGTGCTCCAAACGCGGTGCTACCAAAGGTGCTTGGCGAAGAGCCTCCTCCAAACGCTCCTGACGGTTGACCAAACGGCGACGTGCTCTGCGGCTGCCCAAACGGCGAAGCTGTCGTTGTACTACCAAACGGCGACGTCGTAGCGGGCGCTGCCTGTCCAAACGGCGACGCCGTCGTTGCGCCACCAAAAGGGGACGCACTCTGCGGCTGCCCAAACGGCGCAGCCATCGTCGCACCCCCAAACGGCGCCGTCTTAGCCTGCTGGCCGAACGGCGAAGCCTGCTGCTGCCCAAATCCCGACGACCCAAACGCCGGCGGCGTCTGGGGGGCAGCAGGCTGGGCCAACCCCACACCATCCACACCCACACCCGCCTGCGCCCCAACCATCCCTCCATACGGCCTCCCACTCGCCCGCTCCACCCCCCACGCCTGCACCGTCCCATCACTCACATACGCCAATACCACCGGCACGCCGCCCGCCTGCTCATCCGTCAGGTCCACCGCGAGCGCGAGGAGCACCGTGTCTTCCATATTCGCGTCGAGCGGGAGCGCGAGCGGGTTCTCCTGGGACTGGTGGTGCCACTGTGCCGTAGCGCCGGCGAGGACCTCGAGGTCCGTCGAGGCGCGGTCTCCGACGACGACGAGGGACGCGGTGGTGTCTGTTGCTGCTCCTGCCGTGTCCCTCCCCTGCTCCTGGTCCTGCTCCCACCGCGGCAGCACGAGCGTGAAGCTCTGCACCGGTCTCTCAGGCAGCGGGAACGGGTGTGCGGGTGCACAGTACACCGCCTTATCGGGGTTCTTGGCATCCACAGCGATGATGTGCTGTGTGGGGTCGAATGGCGGTGCGTAGGCGGTGCGGAAGGTGTGTCCTGGCGCGAGCCACGTGAGGGATACGAGCGGGGGCGGGGCAGTGGGTGGGATGTGTCTGTGTATCGCGGATCTGTTGGTGAGCGGGTACGTGAGGATGTGGCCGCTCTGGAGGGCGATGGCGATGTGTTTGCCTTTCGGGGACCACGCAGCTAGGGGGAGGTGGGCGTCAGTACTTGGAGGAGGAGAGGTCGAGGACGCGCCGCACCTGCCACGGGCGCCGCGTCGTCTTCGGGGCTGCCGGCAATCCACCCGCCCTGCACCTCCAGCCTTGAGTCGAACAGCACCACAGTTCTGTTCTCATACACCACAGCAACCAGATCCGCCAAGTTTGCCTCTGCCCCAGGATTCGGCACGATATGTCGTATTCGCCCCGCCTCGGCGGGGAGCTGCTGGAGGGGCGCTACGGGGGCGGTCCCAGCGGAGAAGAGCGCGTTGGTATCGAACACGAGCAGCTCTCCGCGCTCCGAAGCCACGAACAGACGTGTATCACCGGCCGCGAACGCCAGATTGCTGGGTTTGGCCGCCTGGAGGCTCAGAGTGCGTTGAGGCTCGAACGGCCGGTCGGCGTCTTTTGCTGTTTTGCTTTTGCATGCGGCGCGGAGATCGGCGAGTGGCGAGGCAATAAGAGCTGAAAGAACCGTCAGATCGCAAAAATGGAGTAGTATACATATGGCAGCCCACCATGCGACCCATCCTCCTGTGTGGTGGCGGCCACGAACCAGCGCTTTGAATTCGCAACTGCGAGGAGGTTGTAGAACGCCGCTGGGTCTTGTGTGAGCGGCTTTGGAGAGAGTCTGACGCGTTCCTGCTTGTTCAGGAGCCGGAAAGTGGGGTACTGCACGCGTCGATTTCAGCAAGAAGTCAGCAAAGTAAAAGTATGTAGGTAAAACACAACGCACGTTGAACCCATCCGAGGGGCAGTCCTTGGGCGTTGGGTCGATCGTGACCTGGGCGGTCTGAGGTGGGACAAGACGCGTGAATTCATCCGTCCTCATCGCGCTCGTGGAAGGAGCCTGAATGAAGCTCAGTGAGGGCGGCGTCGTGAAGTTCAAGATTCGGACATGGGTTAGGGTTTGAACAGAAGTTAAATAATAACATTACTGGCTTATTAGAGTATCGTTCTAGTACCACTAGGCCCCAGTCGTACGTTACTTGAGCAGGCTTAGAATATCGTTCTAGTACAATACTACTACTAGGCCCCAGTAGCTAGTATGCAAGCAAAAATCAGATTCAAGCAAAATACATAATCTCACCTCCTCCCCCTCCCAGAGCCCCTCACCTCCCCACCCCCATCCCCAACCTCCACCCCCCTCTCCCACCTCTCCCCACCCCCGCCTCCACCCTCCCCACGCGCCGCAGGCTGCTCCCTCCTCCGATTCTCATCCCACCTCCGCCTATCAAACTCGCGCTCGCGCTCCCTGAACCCCTCGTCGTACGGTCCGCTTTCATCTCTCTGGGGCCGTTCCCGTTCCCGCTCACGGTGGGTCGGGTCTCGCCGCGGTGGTGTGCGCGTGCGGTCGGGACCGGGGTGGTGGCGGGGCGGCGGGGGCGACCTTGAGCGGCGCCGCGGGGAAAGTGTGCGTGGTGCAGTTGTCCTGCGCTGCGGTGAGCGTGAGCGCGAGCGTGCGCGGTCTCTCGTTTCCCTTGCTGCGTAGTCTCGGGGCGGTGTCCGCGATCGCTCGCGGTGTCTCCTATCTCCATCTCTCCGTGCGTAGTCCACGTCCCGGTCTCGGGGAGGTGTCTGTGAGCGACCAGCGGCGCGGGCTGCGCGCCTTGCGTCCTTGCGAGCCCTCTTCTCCTCCCTGCGCGCCTCCTTTTCGGCCTTGCGGCGGCGTTTTTCCTGCTTTGCGGCATCAGCGTCGGGATTAACATTTGGAGCAGTGGGCGAGACGGCAGGTGCAGCGGTGGGGCTCCCGGGGGTTGGTTTCTTGGCGGGCTCAAAGCCCCTGTATGGGAAATCAGTCGTGTGTCAATAATGAGTACATGCAAGCGCACATACAGAGCGACAGCAAGTGCCTCTGCCTCTAGCTCCTTGATTTTCGCAATCTCCAGGTCGCGCTCGGCCTGCGACTGTGCTTTGTCGCGGTTGTACCAGTGTACATCTTTGTTTTTCTGCCAGCGGCCGGTGGGGGCATTGATACTGTGGCCGAGGTAGTGCTGTGCGGCGGGGTGAGGGCGAAGGTGGGTTTAGTTAGTTGATACGACGCACCTCGCGGTCCTTGTCTGCAGAGACGTCGGACCACTTGAACTCTGCCTGTCCCCCGCGCGTTCCTCCGCGTACAGGCTCGAACATGGCAGTGAGGAAAAGGCCAAGGATGATGTAGGGCACGTGCGCAGAGGCCGTTACGCAGCGGCCGTTACGCAACGAGGGCGCAGTTGATCATCATAAAACTACTGACGACCACCACGAGCATCGCACGACCGCACGACTACATACGCACGCCCACCGCTACGCCACACGACCCCAAGACTACTACGCACGCTCACCACTACGCCACACGCCGCTCGCCGCGATGGGCGTCCTCGACAGCATCTCCGACCTCGCCGCCCGCTTCAAATCACCCAAGCAGCACGGCATGTCCGCAGGCATTGGCAGCGGCGGCCACGCCATTGCATTTGACGACAACGTGAGTCGTCCTCTCGAGCCCCATTGTCTTCCCGCGCCATGCCACTGCCATGCCCGCCTCACGTAATCATGTTGTTCTTTCCCTTGCTGAATGCAACTGAATGGGCGGCGTCTCCGCCGGCGAGCTCGTTCTGCTGCTCTTCATCCCGCTGCTGTGGTTTCCCTGGATATGGGTGCCTTTTCCCCCCCTCTCTCCCCTTCACGCTAGCAAATACTCACATTGCACCCACAGATGATCGTCTCAAAGCCGACCATCGTCTTCCACGCCTCGCAAATCTTCTTCAACTTCCTCGCCATGGCCTGTTTCGCCAGCGTCGCGTCCTTCCAGTCCAAGTGGCATGTCGGGCCCTCCGGCCTCTCGGGGTTTGCCCTCTTCATCTCCATCGCCAGCATCTTTCTCAGCGCCTTCCTCCTCCTCGTCCCCGTCGTCTACGAGAAATACGACAAGGGCGTCCGCCTCGCCCGCGCCCTCAGGGAGGTCCGCGTAGGTTTCATCCTCACCGGCGGCGGCACCGGCGCCAGCCTGTTAATCGCGTTCGTCCCATCTCCCTCTCTCCCACCCACGCGCTCACCCTTCCTCAGATTCATCACCACCATCTCCGCGTGGACGCAGCGGGGGTGCAAGAACCCCGACAACGACCCGCACGCGGACCTCGGCGACGACTTCAAAAACGCGCTCGGTGGGTGGTGCAGCACCAAAAAAGCCGGCGCCATCTTCTTCTGGCTCGCATTCGGTGCGTCTCCGTCTCTCCACGCCCACACTAACCCCTATTAACAACGACACTGGCAGCATCCTGGCTCGCTTCGCTCACGCTCCTCATCCTCGACTGGCGCTCGGGCAAACTGCACACCACGCGGCACCGCGACCCGCCCTTTACACACCCGGAGCACGACAGCGTCGCCGACCTCGAGAACGGCGAGGACGACGAGGACGAGGACAACAACAACACCAACAACGGGCGGCCTGTATCTCAATCCCAATCCCAGGCGTACACCACCACATCACGGTACGACCCCGACCCCTCGCCCTTCGCCGACCCCTACGCCGCGCCGGCGGCCACGCCCACCTCGTCCTACCCCACCTCCTCCTTCCCCACCTCCTCCTACGCCGCCCCCGCCCCCGCCCCCGCGGCCTACCCCGCTCCCACGCAGCCCCCCGCGGGCCGCCCGAGCATGGACGCGTACGGCGCGTTCTCGGACCCTGCGCCGAGCGGGTTCGCGGGGGTGGGCGCGGAGCCGCCGCGCGTGAGCCGGACGATGCAATATGCGGACCCGTATGCGGCGGTGCGCGCGAGTGTGCAGGGCCCGAGCGGGGGCGGCGGGGTGAGTGCGCCGCCGAGCTATGAGGGCGGGTATCGGTAGCGGGGCGGAGGCGGAGGCGGAGGTAGGAGGGAGAGGAGGGGCTGTTACTAAGAGTGTGCGGGGATGGACCGTTCGTGATGCATGATGATAGGTATAATATTACTGCCAATGTTAAATGTGCATATGTGCATGCATGTCGTTGTTCTACTCATGGGAATGCACTGTATGTAGTGGAATTGAAGCATTCACCCCCCAGCGTCAAGGATTTCGCAACTCTCCTCGACTTCAATAGGGACTGGTTCGAGTCTACATTTTGGTGGCATATAAGTGGCCCGCACCATTGGCCATCAAAACGCTAGCCACGCGAGACTCAGCTACTGTAGCCCGGCCGTAGCCCGCAAGCCCTTATATAATAACCTGACCCTGGAGTCTGTACTAGGCAGGACGGCTGGACGTGTACATCCGAGTCGATTAACCGCTCTCAAAACATGCATCGTCGGACTCAAGGTGCAAGTGTGGTATATGTAGGTACAAGAATGCTACAAGAAATTAGAATGCGTACAGTCGAGTTCGATCCGGCGTTCAATACGCGACGCCTCGTCGCTCATTGTCGACCTCCCTTTCTCTGATCGAGACTAACGAGACATTCATCCGTGTTATAAAGGTCCACATCATGCATCTCCGGAAGCTGGGTGATGAGCGAAACAGCTCCCATAATCAACACATGCTCATCTCCAAATACGCAGCGCCGGGAGACACCCTGCGTCGCAGGGACGGTGTAGGCGGGGACAAAGGGGGCGCTGTCTTTGCTCACGGGCTCCGAATTGTCGTTGACCTCTAAGTAGCACCGACTGGGGCCCTGTGCTCGTTTGTCGAAGTGGCGCGCGTCTGCTTGCTCGACGGTGGGGCGCCCATCCTCACCACCGGTTAGTGCCTTGAAGGCCTTACGCCATCGCAAGTAATCGGGCTCCTCTGCGTATTTGAGTCCGCGCGTGTAGTCGAGGAACGCGCCAAACACTGATGGGAGGCCGACAGCCAGCTCTGCCCCCGTCCACGCCTCCTTTTCCACCTCTATGAGGTATCGGTCAGACATTCCCATCCAGGGCAACGCGCCCTGTACAAGGTCCAGCAAAGTGTAGGCAAGAGATTCCATATCGTCTCTACGCGCATGACCTGCAACGGGGAGTTGCCCCGTTGGAATCAAGTTGTCCAGCATAACTAAATGGATGGCAACCGACTTTGGCCACGATGCACGTTGATGCTCGCGTAGAATGAAGTTCCCGTGAACTTTCGGCCTGTCTCCATGGGCCGGTGCACAAGGGAAACAGGATCGCAGTAGTAAGACGCGAAGCCAAAGTTGACGAGGTAGACTCAGCCAGAATCATTCTCGTTGCCAAAGAGGATATTGTGAGGTTTTATGTCAGAGTGGATGATGCTCCGCCCGTGCATATGCGATAACACGTCAAGCTAAACACATTGAGATGTCTTGTAAGCAATGAAGAGAGTAAAAACTCACCATTTGTTCGGCGGCTCGAGCAGCACTTGGTATGTCGAGGCACTTTTTCTTTTTGATGTAGTCTGCGAGGGTTGGGCCAAGAAGCTGCATGGTGAGATATTCCCAGTACTGCGAGCGACCCCAGGCATCGACATATGGAATGGATGGGTGCCCCTTGAGAATTACCATGGCACAAGCTTCGTGCCGCAGCATTGGATTAGCGACACGATTCGTGACGTGCTGTTTCTTGAGGGCTACGGGGCCACCTTGCGGTGAACGCGCAACAAAGACAGTAGCTGGATCAAATAAAAGATAATGCTCTGGACGAAAAGGATATCCGAAGCTTACCGAAACCACCTTTCGCAATGACTTTCTCAGACCGATACATAGCTGCCCTGCTGGACCGTGTTCGTCACCAGACTGGATAGAATACGCAAAGCTTGAAAGCTTGAATTCTTAAGCTTATATCACTCGTCAGATGGCTGCCAGCAGTAAGTGCAGTAACTCGAACTCCGTTGGTCCAATGAGCAAAGATATAATTTCTATGCTTTCATATTGTACATTAATAGTCCCTAGAGCCTGGACTTGCTGGGTTCAGCGTGTAACTTGTAAAGATCCTCTGCCGCATTCTTGATCTCCTCGCAAAACTTGGCATTTGGCAATTCCCTCCTCGAAGTGATGGTATACTGCAGACGATCTACCACAATGATGAAACATGAGCTAATCATTCCATAATGGAAAAGAAATATACGGCTTACCGTCGTATCCAGTCATGTACGCCACACCAAACCCATCCGGGACCACCTAGGAGGTGGCGACGTTATTATCATGTTTAAGAAACAGGGCAGAAAGGAGGAATGATTACAAACCTCACCCCAGCCGTACACGGGGAAGTGCTTCGAGAAAATCGCCGAGGTGCTAAGCACCCAGTGGCTTGATCTAAGGAACACGGGGTCCGAGAACAAGGCAGGGACATCCTCACCCGCTTTCAATAGCTTCTTAAGGCCTGGGAAAAGACGTCAGTACTACGACAACAACGAAACATCAGCCTAGACAACGTACCAAACAAGTGTCGATCAACTCCCTGACCATTTCCAGCACTCTTAGCAAGCTGGACATGCTTCTTCACAGCCTCACCAAAGAGCTGCTTCCTCTCGTTCGTCCCAATATCCTGATTGTCCATACTGGCGACCCATGCGTCCGACTCGCTCGTGACGACCCTGATAGCCTCAGTGCGCCCCTTGTCGAACTTCCGTGTCGTGGCAGCCTCATAGGTCCCTCCAACCCTCTTCTCCTTGCCAATTAGACGGCGATACGCTAGCTGTACGATCATCTGTGCCCAAGAATCCGGGGAGACGCCGAATTTCTTGATGGCGGCCTTGCCATATGGCGTGACAAGGAATCCAAGCTCCTGGCTATCTATGAGCTCGATGGCGGCCTTGTCAGCTTGTGCGATAGCCTGGGTGATGGTGGGGGTGATCTCCCAGTCAAGAGACGTGGGTGTCAGGCTCGCAGAGGCGGCTGGCGTGCCATGGTCGAAGGCGGGATCGTGCAGCATTTCGAGGACGTCGTCGCATAGCCTAACGGTCGGCGTTCCATCCATGACGGAATGCTCTCCCATCAGCCCAGCGACAGCGTTGTCGAACACAACGAATTGCACTGGCTTGTCGACCCAGCGGTTTCGGAGACCGACTGGAACACCATTGGCGACACTTCCGTGCCACAGGTCACGACTGTGCTGAATTGGGGTCGTAGGAGAAGACGCTTCGAGGTTAATTACGAAGGCGGCCGATTGAATGGTTTGAAGAATTGAGACATTGTGTTTGGAGGAAGCAAGGTTAGTGTAGTCCTGTAATCGATCCTGTAAGTTGTGGGAGTCAATTCACCTCGCAAGAGCTACCTTCGCCCAAATGTCACGGTTGGAAGCCGTCAAGATGCCAACACCGGGGTATTCCTTGTCCGTACGGTCCTGCTCGTATATGTGTTGGATCTGCCTTTGGACATGAACAACTATGAGCAATAACGCAGAGGGAACAACGACGTTGATCACATACTGTTCTATTTCGGCGGTGCTGAGAATACGACCATCCCACACAGCGTCTACCTTCCACACTCGGTTGTTCCTAAACACAACAATATGACCAGAATCACCAGCATCGCCTTCCTTAGCATAGCTTACGCTCCAGTCGAGTCCTTCTGGACCAGGGATACGAGAACAGTCGAACATCCATCTGATTCAGTCGTCAGTGAGATACAACGATGTCATGAGGCAGTCATACCGGTAGGTATCCATGCACAATGGTCCTTCCTTTGTCGCATCCGGTTTAAGAAGTCCATTCTTTAGATTCTTGCGGAAGGTTAAAGCGCCGCGGGCTAACCCCGCCGCACGAGCCGCAGGGGTTTGTGGTAAATGCGATGGGTGCGCGTCAAACCCGTCTGAGAGGAGTTAGTTACATATAAGTTCCAGTTGTAACCCACGCATACAATAGTATGATACATAGACAACGACCTGATTGTGCGGAAGGTGAGATTATGTCATTGGCAGAACGTCTAAAACACACCGAATCTCTGTATCCCAAGTACCCCGCATCATCCCACCACTCTTCGAGCCAGTGCCGAGTTTCGTCGGCGCGTTGCACCAGCCTTTCCTGCAGTTGTGGGCCATGATCGGCGCCAAACTGGTCAATCTTCTTCGCGACCGCGGCATATTCCTCCTCCGACCAGGCTATGGGTTGCAAAGATTGCTTCAAGCGAGATAACGTATCTTGAAGATCTACAACCGGGAGCTTTGGCAAGGTACCGGCAGTTGTGGGAGTAGTAGGAGCAGCAGCCTTCCACGCCGATGGACGCGACGTGAGCTTGGCTGTTGACGTAGACATTGCTAGACGGCGAGGAAGGAGAGTGGACCTAGGTTTGCACAGCGCCGAACCGTGGATCCTTGCCAGCATTCTCTGGCAGTCGACAAGATGAAAGCTAGTTAAAATGTGCTCGAACGCCACAGCCTGCCATTGCAGCTGATTTCAACCGGATGCAAACCGGATGCGTGGCCGCCCCTTGGAATGCTATTATGTAATCCGGTGCAGAAAATTAATGAATGCGGTGCCCTCCTAGTTCAACTCTTCAAGCTTTAGGCTATCGCTATCGCCATGTCGTCCACTCGCTTTGACCCCGCGACGATAAAGAATAAACTAAAACGGGAGGAGATTGCCAAGAAAAACAAAAAAGCTAAGAGCCAGGAGAAATTGCAAAGGCGACTTGCGCAGGCCAAGCTTGAGGCCAATGATCCTGCCGCGAAGAAGGTTGGCTTCACTTCGTTCCGACCCAGAAATACGCCCTTTATTGACCTTGCACTGCCCCTCAGAAACGTCTCGCTGACAATGTTCCACGAACACTTGATAACATGCGGGAGTTCGATCCGTCAATCCTGACCGCCGATCCCAACGCGCCTGGCCCCTCGCAAGAGCAAGCCGATGAGGCAGCAGCGGACATTGCCTCCGATCCCTTTGCATCGTACTTCACGTCAACGGATGATCCAAGTATACCCCCGAAGATCCTCATCACAACCTCGCCCAAAGCGTCGAAGGCAACGTACAATTTCTGCGACGAGCTGGTTGGCGTATTTCCCGGCGCGGAGTTCATCAGGCGGAAGAAGGGGAAGGGCTTTGAGATGGGGCGAATTGCTGGTTGGGCTGCTGGACGGGATTATAAGCATTTGCTTGTGGTCAACGAGGACATGAAGAAGCCCAGTCCGTCCGGGATTGCATCTTCTTTTGCGCACGCAATTCTAACTGGACTCTGCAGATGCAATCACATTGGTTCACTTGCCGAATGGCCCAACTGCGTACTTCAAATTGACGTCGGTCGAACTAACTAAGCAGATTTTTGTATGTCCCGTTGGAATTTTCTCTAGTTCACAACTCATCTTCGGTTGTAGGGACATGCGCGCGCCACACCTCACCACCCTGAACTCGTTCTCAATGGCTTCGTCACACGCCTTGGACACGCTGTCGGTCGCATGTTCCAAACAACTTTCCCTCCCCTACCAGAGTTCCAAGGACGACAAGTTGTTACGCTCCATAATCAACGAGACTTCTTATTTTTCCGGAGACACCGGTACGTCTAACTATTTATTTTTTAGACCTCAGCTTACATGTGCTGCTGTAAAACATAGGTATGCCTTTCGATCGACGGAGAAAGTGGCGCTACAAGAGATCGGACCTCGGTTCACCCTGAAACTTCGCTCATTGAGGAAAGGGATACCTGCGGTGCAGAACTACGGAGAAGCACCAAATCCGTTGACGTTTGACGTAGATCCATTTGAAGTGGACGAGAAGGAGGAGAAAATTGATATGGACGACAAAGACAATGGAACACCGCCGGATGACGCCACAGACTCCGCCCCCAAACTTCGTAAACATGTTGTTCCGCCGAAGACTGACGAATTTCTTTGGGCGTGGAAGGTTCGCCTCAGTGTTGTCTCCCGATATACGGCGCATGTCTAACTTTGCTCTGCTCTCCTAGCCTGAACTGGAGACCACCAGACGGACTTTCTTCCTTTAGTAGTAGCAATTGCATTATTGTCAGATTCATTGTCCAATGGATCAGTATAATCGATTTTCGAAAAAGATTACGGTGGAAGTCGATGCAAGCCTGCAAAAAAGTTCGCAAAGATCTCTGGTACTCCTGTTTCGAGGGCTCAACTCAATACACTATTCGTCCGCGGTCTCTGAGATTTATAAGGCACAGGTGTATGAGAGTCCGTGGACTCGAAAATGGTAGCCTATATGGCTGAATTTGGGAGCTTGCCTTTCAGTTGTTGAGACGAGTCGTCGGAGCCTAAGCGGTTGTTTGGAAATTCCGTTAGATCAAACTACCACACCTTTCCCAAAAACCAAAAACTTTTTGGCTTTTTGGGTTGAAAAACCATCAATGAACCTTCCAGCCAAAAACGAGGAATACGGGACGAAAGATTACTGGTAGGCGCAAACAGCGCTTGTGGATAGAGGTATTGACCGTTGAACGATCAGGGATCAGCGTTACCAACAGTACTCCCTTCTACATATGTTAACACCGTTCTCCTCACCAACCACAACGCGTCAGGGAAGCGGAAGATGCCCACTTTGACTGGTTCAAGTCCTATGCCGATCTCGCGCATTTGATTCGAGATCTGATACCAGATAAAGGCGCACGGATTTTAATGCTTGGGTGTGGAAATTCTAAACTTTCAGAAGACGTGAGTGGTATTATCATGTTCCCAACGATCATGAATTAACACCCCTTAGATGTGGGATGATGGTTACAAAAATATAGTCAATACGGACGTCAGTGGACTTTGGCGGTTGAGGTAAACGACCAACCCTAACAGTACGGTTAACAGTACTCATCCGTTGTCCTGGAACAAATGCGTCAACGGCATCAGACCCTCCGACCGGAGATGGAGTGTAAGAACTTGTCATTCATCTAGAACACGCGGCAACGTTTTCTCATACCTGCATGGGTCCAATAGGGCTAGAAATGGATGTTCGGGATCTGCAATTCGAAGATGATTCGTTCGATGTTGCGATTGATAAGGGTGCGCTGTACCCAAAATGACCAACCATATCTGTTGCGCTGAAAACTTTTCGAATATTCCTTAGGCACCATGGATGCCATGATGACGTCGAAGGGCGACGTTTGGGTTAGTCTCTGTCCGATCCTGTAACCTGTTAAATCAGTGTATGTTGCTTGTTTGAATCAGGATCCTCCAGAACAAGTTGTGGCAGATTGTACAAAAGAGGTCGACGAGACCTTAAGGTCTGTTGTCTCCTATAATACTTCAGCCAGAGTACCACTGATCATATATATTATAGAGTCTTGCGCAAGGGCAAGGGGGTGTTCATATATCTCACTTTTGGGCAGCCTCACTTTCGAAAGCGATTTCTGACACGACCTGGAACGACGCTGGAAATAAAAGAATTAGGCGAGGCGTTCCATTATTATCTGTATACTGTTCACACATAGTGAGCATAGGACACCCGCCTGTCGAACCAATAACTCGCGAAATCAAGTAATAATATCTTTTCTACTGGCGGCCTCTCTGTCTGTGGCTCATCTGTGTTCGTGCTTGATGACAACTTCCTAATCATGAGTCGGGCAGTCTACCGTCAACATGTCAGTCATCTCTTATAATAACTAACACCTGGTGCACCTGACGAAAATCGACAGATACCTGTGCCCTCTGGCATTGCGTGTGGAATTTGCATGGACGACATAGCAGAAAGCGTCTCCGGATCCCCGATTGTCGTCAACCCTTCTGCGAAGAGGATCTGAAAGAGTATGTCAAACAAAAGCTAAGCCTCCCACTAATATCCTATCGGCTGCCCCACGTGTGCTGCTGAGCGTGTCCCGGGGGCCCGGACCTCGGGTACGTCTTTCTCTTCGCGTTTTTATCTTCCCAACCTGAACACGTTTTTACAGTCGTGAGCGATGTGGTTCTACGCCTTAACCTTAATGAAGCAGAGGATGCCATGTTCAAAGAGATGCAAGTTGCAATCCACGGCATCGCGGTTACTTGTAGGAGGTCAATCACTAAAGAACTTGAGACACGCATAATATCTACTTATGTTCATTCCCGGCTCGCTTCAACAGATGTGCTAACGACGTCTCGATCGATCGCGAGGACTACGCAGAGGCAACCGAAATAGATTGTCCGCGCTGCGGTTACTTGTTGTGCAAAACATGTCGGCAAATCGAACGAGGAGGTCCGCAATACACCTGGGACGCCACTTTGGAAATACAGAGAATAGCTCAACGCGCGAAGGGTGGAAACGCTCTCCAGGTATGAATGTCGCCGAATTGGGACACTGGGACCTTCTGAATGCAATTTCATCGTAGGTTGCTCCGTCTTGATCGAGAAACCGGAGGGTTGCCGCCATATGTCTGTCAGTGTACTTTCCTCGTTTCCGATTTCTACCGCTAACGGTCCTTACAGTATATTGCCTGGATGCAAGACGTGAGTCTTGTAACATTGCACCTGGCCGTTTATCAGGGCGCTAACGCACACAGCAATGCAGTCACTTCTGCTACCAATGCGGAGGGAACATCATTAGAACGACACACGCAGCCAGGCGTTCCTCGCTGCGGAGGCGCACTTCGCAGAAGGAATCTGTGAATGGGATATACCAGCCATAGCTCAACACCCGATGCCTCCTGCGCCTCATGCTCAGACTCCACAAGCGTGAGTTGCCTATCGCTCAAGCTCAGGTGGATGTCACGCCGCTATCACGCGCTCGTCTATCACCTAGGCAGTATCCCGGTGAACCATACGACCGAGCTCCTATTACTCTGAAACTTTGCCTGAAATGTTGGCGGATTTTGTTTCTTCACCTCAAAATGAAGCGGAACCTTCTGCGCTTCCCAACCCTCTTCATCGACAAGTTTCCCATCGTCGCGAGGGCGTGTCTAGATCAATTCCAAGGTCCCAGTCACGCATCCCGCACCTTGGGGCCCATGTTCTACAACAAGCGTCTCCCCCGAAGTGCATCCCGCTCAACCTAGTATTGCTTCTTCCATTGAGACAATCACATTCTCCCCAATTACATTTCACTCATGAAGCCTATGCTCCAACTGGTGTACCCAGAGCTTCAACCCATGCCGTGCCCAGTCCTGTTTCTCGACCATCCCAAGCGCAGCTCAGTCTCGACTGATCATGCTGGCACCATCCCACATAGCGGATTACAGTGGGTTTGATCCTGGGACTTCTCAGGGCCTTCCTTCGGACGCTCTGTCGAATTTCGTGTCTGGTCCTCACCGTGTTGCTCAGCACATGCGCCAGTGACGATCCCGCTCACGTTTGGAATCAGCCACGAACTTGGGATATGGCCCTCGGCGCGAATCATCCTTACCCGTCGCTGATTTCGTCTTGAATATTCACCCCCTCTGGTCCGCCAAACGGTCGTGCTTATGTTCATACTGCTAATTCCAAATGCTCGCTTCTCCTGTTCTCCTCAGTATATATGTACATCTACACATGCTCCATGTCGTATGACCTGTGAAATTTCCATCCATGAAAATCTAGCGACTCAGCCTAATACAGAAAACATATTACAGCCCTTCCCGATAATAATGACATTTGTTTGCAAATTTTGTTGAGCGCGCAACGCGTGCTTTTGAGCGATTGCCTTTTTGGGAGCATGTCTTCTTCACTTGCTTCAACTTCAACCTCAACTACAACCACGATGACGCCACGATGACACGGCGAAAAAGAGCTCATCCCAAAAAGGCAACTGCTCAAAATCACGCGTCGCGCGCTCAACAAAATTTGTAAACATATGTCATTATTATCGGGAAGTGCTGTAAATTAGATTAAACTAATATATTTTACCAGCGGGTATTATTGATTAAAATTGTGCCATCTACATACGTTAAATTGGCTTAAGAAGACTCTCGATACCATCTCTAAATCCAGACGTGAAATCCTCAGCCAACGAATTCGGAAGTGCCCCCTCTCCCCATGTCACTGAGACTGTAACTCCCCCGCGTGGGTCGCCCGCCACATTCATCTTGAGAGCACATCCCAAGATGGCATCACATTGAGCAAATACCGTGCGCCCAATCGACCATGTCGGGCCTTCCTTACGAATGACCTGGACGTCGAACCTGCCGACGTTCGAGATCTCTATTCCTCCTTGCCTTTTCCTCCCCAATTTGCCTTTGAAGAACTTGGCGTAGTTGCCAAACAAGAATTTGATCATTCCGATCTCTTCCACTGATTGTGGGGTATAGGCTCGGAGATGAGAAGCGCATTGGGCTGCCTCAGCCCATGAAAACGCGGCGTTGACCCGGGGATAGGAATGCAATGTCGAGACGTGGTCGCAGAAAGCGTCCTTTGGCGTGCCAGCGATCCCTCTGAGAGAGATGGGGACATAAAATGATATCGTTTTATGGTTCCCACCGGAGATAAGAGAAGAGATTACAGAGATGGCCATGATTTGGAAGGTGGAGGTTAAGGTTGCTCTATGTGAGCGACACAACGTAAGCAGCGCTGAAGTTGTGTCGGGGGAGAATTCAATGAGTCGGACGTGTGTTGTAAGGGATATGTCAGTCTTGACCGGATTGCCAGTCCAAGCTGAAGCGCCACGGGTCCAAGCGGTGGGGGAGAAAAGCTCGAATAACTCCACCACGACCTTGCGCCACGACGGGGTAAGGCTTGTTACTGCCTCGATGGCTGGCATAAATGCGTTGGTTGATGGGAGGACAGTAGAGGTAGTACGAGCATCATCGTCGCGTTCCGTAAGCGAAGCCAGAAGTGTGCGGTGGAACGCAAGGCCACTCATGCCATCACCGATGCAGTGGTGCCAGGCGAAGCAGACAGTGTCGTCCTTCATAACTACGACGCGCCAAAGAGGTAGGAGGGAGGCTGTATCGAACGGGCGCAGCATTTGTGCCTGAAGTGTAGCTGCCAGGTCGCCGCTATCTGAGAATTCGACAATTTTCGCAAGGTCGACATTTGGCAGGCGTTCAAAAGACGGGATGGATGAGAACTCTCTAGCCAACCGGACGCTTAGCGCAGGATGGGCCTCCACGACCTTTCGGAGGGCATGGAATATAGTTGCTTCATCCAAAGTGTGACCTTCGGGGGGTATATAGTGTGCAGCGGTGAGCACACAACTGTCGAGTCCCAAAGAGTGTCGGGTAATGTGGTACCGTTCCAGTAAGCCTTCGCGATCGTTAGACGGAGCGCGTTGCTGCCCGAGGGGCCTAAGCAGAGTCAAAGACCATACCTGCTGGCCGCACTAGCTTTCTATCTTCTTCCATGGTTTAACTAACGGGTATTCAAGAAACCGGAAAGAGTGATCCTATTGTGATCGTCTATGATAATGTAACATAAGCGTCGATGTGCTGCGGACAAGAAGTGCTGTGTCTATAGCTACGATCATCATCGTCTGGCCTTAACTCATTGAGTCCCGAGATGTACAATCGACCGGAGAGGCCGCTCGTCGTGAAATGTTCCTTGGACAATTGGAATAGGAAAATCACGTTCGCTTCGACACGGAACTGTACATTTGAGGTGCTTAGGCATAAGGTACGTCCTCCTCTCCCGCCCCGTCTGCTCACCGTCGCCTTCTTGACATTTCATAGGTAGAACAATGCTATTCACTGTCCACCACTTCATTCGCGATTTCATACAAAGACGATGACGGCGAAATCACGACCATTGCGGCCGATACGGACCTGACTGAGGCAATCCAGTATTTCCAAGCAGGAGACGACGCCCCACTGTCCTCAGCAGCCTCGATCTTATCTGGCCGCAGCTTTGGAAGCCGCAAGGTTACTCTGCGGGTTCAGATCACAGTCGACTACGACGGGCCTAGCCTCTCGGACACATCGTCGCTGATCAGTTTGGATGAATATAGGGGAAGGAATGGGAGTCAGCAGTCGTTCTCTTTTGGTTCGCCGTCTGTCGACTTGGACGATGATTCAGTCACCGTTAGTTCGAGGGACAATAGCGCTCTTTCTGCTGCACCCTCAAGGGTCGCTGCAGGCAATGGAACGCTTAGCGAAGGAAATAGTTTGCTTGGAAGTTCAGATAACTCCAGACTCACTATGGTTTCGCGCCCATCAGGCGCATCCTGGGCTGGGACTTCTTCTGCAAAGAAGACACCTACTCCTGATCCATTCTCAGACAGATACGAACTTTCACCAGGCCAGCACTTTCCGGAAGATCCAGACGCTGTTTTCGAGCGCTTAAAGCTCGAGGAAGAACTTGGGGACGATCGTTCCAGTGTTGATGTCGACTCGTTGGCGAGAAACGACCGAGGTGCGGCATGGCTAAAGGATCAAAACGAGCGGACGATACGTTCCATGCTGGGGGTGCTACCAGAACCGTCTGTATCAGACGACGCGTCCCTTTCTCTTCAGGACGAGGAAGAACTCGATGGCGATCTTGCCTTTGAACGAGATCCTCGTGGAAGATACTATTATACCTATACGGCGGGATCTGCTGCTTCCCAAACCCACGAGTCGGGTGACGATGACGGTTCAAGTGGACCATCAAGGCCTGTCTCCGAGGGTAACCGACCACGGCCTACCTCCATGCATCTTAACTGGCTTGCTTCGCAACAAGCACAGTCCCAACAAGTCCGCGTTCCGAAACCGCCGCTCTCTGTACCATCTTTCCACACGCACAATTCCGATCCTTTACCCTCGAGGAACACGTCATCCAACATCCCGTCCCACTTCATCATTGACAAACAATTGCTCCAATTCCTTCCGCCTACCGTCCCCCCTCCAGAAAACCTCACGGATTGCTCCTCGTGCGGGGTAATACTGGATTCCATTCGATACGTTTGTTCGACTTGTGGGGAAAAGCATCCTGTTAGTGACAATCCTTTGATCAAAGGAAAAGGCCGAGCGGACCAGTCTCCAGTCTACACATATCCACCGCAACCCTTGAATCGCTATCCATTATCATCATCGCCGGTCACTTCACTATCCTCACAGACTTACATCGGAAGTTCTGAATCCCTGTCCTCCCGCTACAAGCCACTTCCCTCGGTTCCCTCTACTCCCAATTTCGCTACCCCTGGGATTCCTTCTCTGAGGGGTTACGAGTTATGCTCTGGGTGCATAGAGTCGGCCGGCGTCCACCATGCAATCGAAGCCGGGCTTGCATCTGGCTCATCTCCCGTTATATCATCTCCAACTTCTCCTCGAGACGTTCAAGCGGCTGCGTCTCAGTGGCGACGAGCGGCACCCAAGAAAGGTCAGCTACGACATGCTTACCATGAAAAAGTGTGGGCGCATAATAGCTGGGAAGATGTCGGTATGTGTCACGCCTGTTCACCGCGTCGAAGCTAACTTAGACGAGATTTACAGAACAGGATGAGGCTCAGATATCCCAGTGTTCGACGTGTCAGGCCACCACATTCCGGAAACGTTACAAGTGTGCTTCATGCCCGAACATCAATCTATGTCGGGCATGCTACAGGTAAGTCTGTCGTGCAATGTTTCATGCTTTACAAAACTCAGCTTCATTCTAGTCAGGTTCACGAGCTTCATCCTTCACACGCGTTCATCAATGTACCAGATAAACCAATACGTTTCTACAGTGAGCCGGACTTCACGACTAACCTCCCGCCAGATCCCAACGAAGAGCAGTGTAAGTCTACTACTATTCTGAAATATTACGACAAGACTTTTACCATTCATCACAGCCCTGAGGCACCCAGGCGTCAAGTGCGCACAGTGAGTTGCCAAACGCCCTCTTTCTCCCTCATGATAAAATGACACCTCGTAGTTGCTTGCTTGATATTGTCGGGGCACGGTTTCACTGTGCAATATGTGACTCTGTCGACATCTGCGCAAACTGCGAGTCAGCGGGTCTTCCTGGCAACTTGGACTCAGCTGACGCAGGACACACGTCGTCACATATCCTCATCAAGGTATATTTTTCTCTTCCGTACCCGAATGCAGGAGATCAAACATCTTGAGTTAGATACCATATCCGCTGGAAACGGCAGAGGTGAGCTGATACGTTCAATCAACGGATCTTAGCTAAACTTTCTACGACCGCAGCTGGAGAACGCTAGCCGCAGGGCCATACATCTATGGACCAGGCAGGATGCTGCCAGCGTTGGCCTGTCTGCGCCACGGTCAAAGCCAAGTTCTGTGGTGTCCTCCTACGCTCGCACAGTAGTTGGTACCGGGTCAAGGCGACCCGAAACACCGCCGAACGATCACCGTATGTCCTGCAATGAGTGTAATCGGGTTGGTTGTGCCATTGTTTCCTCGTTGACATCCTTGATTCACATATGATGATAGGTGATCGTCGGGATTCGATACCAGTGTGCGAACTGCCCTTCCTCGCCCAGAGCGTATAACTTGGTAATTAATTCTGCTCGATCTCATAGCCTTAAATGATGGTGAACATAATCTTAGTGCGAAGACTGCGAGCGAAGATCGTACATCATTCACGACCCCATGCATGTCTTTTTCAAGCTTCCTCGGCTTGTAGAGCGGCCCATCGAATCCTCCTTTGCGATGGTACCGCCATTGTAAGGAGCACAGCTGCCTCTTGACAGAGTACGAATGTTGAAAAAAATAACAGATACCGAATTCCTGCGGGTCCTCAAAACCCCATCATCGAATCAATGGATCCAACGGGTACATATGCGTTCCGTCGGAATTTTTATCGCAGATACTGACCTGCACGCCTTTTCTGCAGCTTATCTTGTCGACCTCAGGCATCAATCTGCCGTTTGTGACCGGTGTATGACCATCATCGTGGGCGCCTGGTTCCGTTGCGCGTATTGTGCTCGGGACCTATGCGACGCGTGTCAAGAAGTCGATACTCATGACGACACTCACGTCTTCTTGGTTTTCAAATCTTTGGTAAATTTTCTCACCCACACCCATGTGCGAAGATCCCTGCGCTGAAACGTCACATTCAGGTGGACATGAACATGTTTAAGTCAGGCCTCCACTTTTGTTTGTTTCGACCATCACAGTGACTGACGTTTGACAGGACTCTTGCAAACCTGGAAAGACCTGATGAAAGCCCACCAGTTATCCCATATCCTGTGTATCGCAGGTAGAATTAAGCGGACCTTACTGTTGTAGTCGAAACCTACTTGGTCTCTCCAATCGTCCTATTAGAACTTGAGCCTGGATCGGATCTATGGCATATGCCAATGGTAACAAGAAATACAGAAAATGTGGCTACATTGCTAGCCCTTTTTGAACCCTGCCTCGAAGATTAGAAAAGAACAGTGACTAAGACTCAAGACGCACCCAATCGTCGCCGCTCATAGAACAGATCAGTTCTACTTGCGCCCAAATTGACAATCTTCGGGCACCCATCCCGATCCTTCTCTAGTCGCGTACACTCGGCGCAGTAGTAAGCATCAGAAATTCCTGTAAAGCCTTGTAAGTCCACCTTCAAAATACACAGATAAACAGTACGCACCAGGAGCGCCGCAGATGATGCACCGTCCGCCATAAGTGCCGAAGTTACATTCATCGCATATGCGCACCAGTGTTTCTGGCCTAACATAAGAATCACAAACGGGGCTGTAGGAATAGCTTGAATATTTAAAAAGGTGAAATAATGACAAGATAACGCACCACTTTCCGTCGCATTTTTCGCAGAGACGTCCAATGGCTGTCGGATGAAGTCCTGTTTAGTTCAATTTCCGAACGAGGGTTGACAGCGCAACCCACCTATGCCAGGTTGGCGCCTGCACATAATCAAATCTGAAGGAGACGTTCAGCATCCAAGAACGTGCATAGGTAGATGCGCTGACCGGGATGATGCTTCGACATGGCGGTAAGGGACGAAGGCAAGACCAAGAGGACGTGCTTGGTCAGCTAAATTTCAATGTACGCCTTTGGTCAAGTTTCAACGTTTTCAACCCGGAGTGGATTTACAGTAATTATGCCGACCATGCCATCGAACACGAGGGAGCCTGAGTCTCCCCTGGCGGAGGACGGATCGCGCTCTTCAGTATACTGATTGGCTGGTTAGTACTGAGTCCTTGTAAAACTTTTACAGTTTCCAGTATCCTTTTTCCTTTGGGCCCACTTCGCCTGCCTAGCCACGAGGGCCTCACTCTTCTGGGTCCTCGCTCTTTGGTGTCGCCTCCAACTCTGTTCACCCTCCAGCGCGAATTGCGTGGTGTCTTTGATCTCTTCGAGGGCATGTTGGAAGCGACGTAATCAAATGACTCTGACCAAACGGGCGGGAGCCCCGACCCCCTTGAACTCGTAGACATTGTCGCTGGGGAGGGTGAGCGCGGACTCCGGAGGCGTGGTTGATGGTTTCCAGAGATTAGATTAGATTTTGATTGAGCTTTCTTGTCCAAAGCTTGTGGACAACATGGCTACAGATAATATAGCTTTAAGTTTATGGTCCTTATCAGAAGACATGAAGGATAATGAATTACAGCACAAAAAGTAACAGGAGGGCCAATCAAGGTTTACTGTAAATGCGATGTAGGAATGTATTATGATAAATGGAAGCTTCCAACTCCTTCTTGAATAGCAATACGAAGCTTCTCCTTCATAACCGCCTTGGAGCTATATTCGGGCAGCTTCAAGTAGTTCACGCATGTCATGACGCTGGGAAGATAATCGTCCGCGGTGAGTGGGGCCTCGAAAGGCTTGCGTACCACTGTGAGCTGGGGATTGAGGCCGCGGAAACCTAAAAATGGTTAAAGTATCCAAAAAGCGACAGAAAACATGATACTCACCACCAATGGGCAACTTCGGGCTGCCAGTGATGAACTGCAAGAATGCGCGACGAGTGGGTACATCATATGCTGAGATGATCTCAACAAGGTCGCGAATTGCTCGACTTTCGACGTTGAACCCATGGTCGGCTTTCAAAGCTTCGACAAGAGCTAACAACAGATCATGTCAGAGGGCAACGAATGACAAAACTGGAGACATCCCTACTCTCGATACTCCAATCCTCCTCAGAGTTTCCGAATAGCATGACCAACTCGTCTGCAGAGAACGCTTGGAGGTCCGGCACTGGGAATACCTTGGAGAAGCCCTCGCGAAAGGCTTTGGCTTGAATTTGAGCGCCTTTACCAAGGACAGCATCCAGGACTGCCTTGATGTATTCGTCGACATTCTCAGATGTCACGGCAATATCCCTTCCACCAGGCTACATAAATTATTTAGTCAGAATTCAAAGAGTCCAGCTTGATTGAGCCCATGCCTTGAGTTCGATATCGTATCCGGGAACTGTGAAGTCAAGGGAGAGGTCTTCTATAGATACTGACTCTACCACCGCAAGCTTTCGCGAAAGCTGGAGAGTCTGAAGTTAATCGTCGTTCCCAACGATCATTCTTTTTGACATACCTTATCATTCTGAGCCACGGCTGCGGCAGCCACGATGCTCTGGATATTTTCCAAGGCTTTCGCAAGATCGATGTCGACCAGCTATGGAAAAGCAGCCATTAGCATTGTTTCAGTAAAAACTAAATATGAATCTGACCTTTAGAGAGGCGATGGTGATGGGAACTTCCTCGCCAAGGACCAATTTAAGGAAAACCTTGTTAAAGGTCAAGTCGATGATACGGGAGTCGAGCATCGCTTTTGCAACAAACTGTCCAATCACGCGTAACATGTGTGTTCTTTTCCTACAACGGGCGTTGGTATGACCAGATTAGACCATGCTAAGCACTTACTGTCCGCCATCGCTCGCGACATCCTCAGGACTGAGAGGCGACGGATACAGGCCGCTAGGATGGCCCACATACGGACTAGATCCTGAAGTGTCTGTGTCTCTCCATATCTTGAGATCTTTCCGCGCAAATTCTTTGGATACAAGGGAATAGAACTCCAACGTGGGGCCCAACCCGGTTCCGACTTCTTCGAAGTACTCGACCTCAAGGATCGACGACGACGAGCCATACAGCTCGAAGACCTTGATCGCTGATTCCAGTATATGCTTGCGAGAAATTCTGACTTTCTGTCGTTGGAGGCGTCCGAGAAAACCGATGCCTTCGTCTCTCCGAGAGCTATCCTGGGCGCGGTTCTGTTGGCTTTGCCACTTCAAAATGAGGCGCGCATATCCAAATGACGTAGATTGAAGGAAGTTGTAGCGGGTGGCGAACGGGAAGATGAAGGGGAAGTGTTGAGGCAGGTCCAGGGCCCAGTCCGGCAGACAAGAGCTAAAATGATATGTATCAGTTGGATGTCGAAGGGTAGTATTTGCTGGTACTCGCCTCGCCACGATCATGGGCTCCTCAAGTTGACGAGTGAGCTTGGCAGTCAACTTGTTGTTCACAAACGCTGATTCGGGCAGATTGCGTTTGTCCCCGGAAAAGACCGACCGTTCCGCCTCCATCGTGTTCAACTGATGCAGAGCATGGAGTAAGCGCAAAATTTTCGCATGTGGAGCGTCTTCGGGAAGTGACGACAGGCTAGGGCTTGTTGAGCGGTTCTTCGCACTACCCTCTAGCCCGTCACCCCGGGCTGAAGCAAAGAAGTTTTAGTGGGCGATATAAACAGATAGAAGTCAACGGGAATTACAATCAGCTGAAGGAGCGGGGCCAGCTACTTTCTTGAACTTGATTGTATAGACACCTTGCCAGATCATGCTGGGCGTTGCGCCAGTCTTCTTGCGTATCTCATGCTGATGAATCGCGCCATAGATGGTCAGATCTAAAGGCAAGATGTGGTCGTCCATAGAAAACTCAAGGTGCCAGTCGGTAGGCGTGGCTTTCAGAGCTGCAGCATAAGAAGTTCTGCTTGACAAGGATGTTCGCGGCGTAGGGTTTGAGGGACCGTCTTTGGCCGTGGAATTTGGGGTAGCGATACGAGTTCCATCGGGCGTTTGTGCTTCTACCTTCGAACCATCTAAACCAACGTTGACGACCAGCTGGTGTGATTATAAAGGACGGACTCACCCTCAGCCACTGAAAGCATGACAGTCTTCTCCGAAATAGATTGATCAGGGTCAATCTCGTCCTCGTCGAACACATCTGCATCAATGTCCTCGTCATCCGTGAAGTCAGCTTGCAGCTCCGAATCAACAGCGGTCTCACTGGGCGCAGCTTCTGCAGTAGAGGGGCCTGCCTCCGACTGTGGTTTGGGCGCAGCGCTTTCTGATGATTCCGCGGCAGGGGCGGGTGGATCGGTATCCATACTTGTCTCATCACCCCCAGCAACGGCGTTTTTGGCACTTAGCCGCTGGCTCCTGCGGCGGCCAACTGTCGAGCCCGAAGCGGATGCGTTGCTCTCCGCGGGGGCAGGGGCGGCTGCAGGCTTGGAAGATTGCGACGCCTCGCCATTCCCAGGTCGGGATGCAGAGCCAGTGAAGCCCGAAGCGGCCAAGGCTGCAAGCATTCCCTGCAAACGGGACCCACTATTGAGAAGACCTGCGACGCGAGGTCGGAGATAATCATGCAGAGCTTGGAAGGTTGCAATGGCATGGATGGAGACTACGATGTTATGGAGATTCCGGGGCACTTCTGGGTCATCGCTAGCGACTAGGCGGAGACGTAGCTGACGTGCCAGCAAAGAGGGCGAGCTGCGCTTTGAATCTAGTGTTTCGATGTAAGCAATTTGAACACCGCTATGAATGCAATAGCATACCGTCAACTCCTTGAGCCACAGTCACAACATCGAAGGGTTCCATGCGCGTCAAACTCTCTTGAAGTTTCTTGACGAGGGTGGCGAAAGGCGATTGCGTAGCAGCAGGGCCCTTTGTCCGACGACCACCGAATGCGTCCAACAGCAATTCCTGACGCCTGCTCAGAACGGCTATAAGGGAACAGGTAAGTGTACGCCCAAAAGTTTCTCAAGAGAAACACGTACGCGTTCGAGTCTGATCAGTGGCGAACTGAAGGAGCCCTTCTACAACACCGCTCTGAAGCAACTCAAAGCTAGAGACAGACGTATGCGGTGAGGCGAACAGTTCCGCGAGCTCTCTCAGAGCATCCAATAACTCTTTCTCCGAGACGCCTTCAGAAGAGATGCGCTCGACCAACGACCGCAACGCAGAGAAGGCATCGACCTCTTCATTCTCTGCGTTGCTAGACAAGAACTTGAATTGAATGACTCGAGCGCGCAGCGTGATGGCATCTTCGGGTTCCAGAGACAATGATGTCAATTTCTTGAATCCGGGGATCCCTGTGATTGGAGGGGCAGGAGATGCACTTCCGGACTCGGTCGAGGCAGCCTCCAATGCCTCCTTGTTCCTGTCCTTCTCTTTCTCCTTTGACTTCGCAGTTGTCACTGTTCGTGCTGCGAGTGTTTCGATCTCGTGGAAGACACCTTCCCTGCGGAACGTAGGCTTGTACAAAAGGGGGACCTTGGTCAGGAGCAGGTCTACCAATTGAAGCGCGCCAATGACAAGGGATGGGTGCTTGGACGAAAGAATTGATGATGCGAAGCTCGCGACAGGCACGAGCTAGATAACTAGATGAATGAATGTCAACAGTAATTTTGAACCATAACGTACCGTCAAGACTCTCTTCAACCCGTCTGCATCAAGGAAACTAACAGCCTTCAATAACCCGGTGAGTGTTTTAATTCTGACCGGCGTGATCACGCTCGCAGCGTAGACGTCGATCAAAATAGGTACCAAGAGCTGCATGAAGCGGTCGACAACGGCAGGCTTCGAACGCAACATTTCCGTTCGGTCGAGAACAGCCGGTGCAGCCGTACTCGACTCCCCCGTAGTGGCAACGGTAGTCTCTTCAGCAGGTGCAGCCTCTGGAGAAGGCGCTTCTGTGGGTGCCGCTTCTGCTGCCACTGAAGTGGAAGCCAATGCAGCCGCTGAGGCGGCTTGCCGGGCAGCAGCTCTATCTGCTTTCGCTTTCGATTTCACCATGCGCGCCAACGACTTCTCGGTATACCCTTTATGATCAAACACACCATCTGTACATGTCAAGTTGCTGGAGTGATAAGGTGGGGACAGAGAGGGCGGCATACCTTTGGGCAGAGGAGGCATCAGCTCCGAGACGAGGCTCAGGGCTTCTTCAACTTGGTCTTTTGGTCGGTGGGCTAGATTTTCCATTACAGTCATGTCAGCAAGTCGGCCTCCTATACCCTGACCGCCATCTGCGCCCTGCTCCCTGGGGCTCTCAACAGTGGAGGGCAATACACCAGTAAGGATCTGGTACAACGTATCGACTATGTCTGCTTCCAGAAGCGCGACGGTGATCTTTGGGCTTGCGCGGGCTGATGTAGCCAGAGAGCGGAGGAGCGACGTGTACGTGTTCGGCGCGATGAGCGGGGAGCCGCCAGCCGGCAGGAGAAGTTGGTTAACAGCACCTATGAGGTCTCTGTCGACTAGGGCCTCAAGATTCTCGACTGATGCGCGATAATAGGACTCAACAACACGGATCACGCAAAGACACGCAAACTCGACAAGCCGCTGGTCGGTGTAGGTCAGGCAGTTCCGTATTATAGGCCAGACGCCTTTGATCATCGAGAAGTGCTCTGGTGCGACATTCCGGCAACAGTTGGAGGCAGCCTGGACTGCGGTGCGCTGGACTGCGATGGAGAAGAAGTCCAGGTAGTTGAGGAGAGCTGCGAGACCGCCCTCCCTGACGATTGAGCTTGGGAACTCCTCCGAGATCTTTTCCATTGTCTGTTTCGTTTCAAGTGTTAGTCACAGAACAATGACAGGCGGATTTTCCTGAACTCACACTTAGCGTTTGTTCGGCGAGATCAATATATGATATCTCGATCAGTTTGCTGCAAAGAACTGGAATAGCCCCATGATAGACAACGGTATGGGCGACACCAGGCAGTGCTTCCATGAGATTCGCCAAGCAACGGCAGGCAAGTACCTGAGCTTCGAGATTATCGTCGCCTTGGTAAGTGTTTCCGGCACTCAAAGCCAATGCAGCAGCAAGAGCAGCATCTTCGTCCTGTCCTTCATCTTCGTCTCTATCTTCATCCTCATCCTCATCAGCACCGCGGCCGCCCAAGATCTTCACAAGCTCCCGAACGAATGCTTCTACCTGGAACGATCCAGCGAGAGTGTCCTCGGTGCTGATACTAAGCAGTTCGCTGAGCTCCTGGAGTGTGACAAGCCTGGTAGTCGGATCTGCGGTCGACTTGATGTTTTTCAGCATGGTCTTCAGGCGGGATGAGAGTGACATCATGTATGACCCAAATTGTCGATAGTCGCCAAAGATGGCCATCGCCGCGGCTGCGTCCATGCCGCCTGGAATCGGGGGGCCGTCGCTGGAGGGCATCGCTGCGTCACCATCGTCTTCATCACCTTCATCATCTTCCCCCTCGTCGTCGTCGTCGTCGTTGCCATTGCCTTCGATAACCCCCATATCTTCTTCATTGCACCCTTCTGGCTCAGAGTCTTCACGTGCATAAGCTGCATCTAGCATCTCAACATCGTCATCCTCGATCCGGGACGAGCTTGCTGTGGCAATCTTGGTCTTCACGGAGGTCATCTGCTCCTTGGTGGAGGTGCTGAGATACACACCGCTTCATCAGCGCCGAAAACGGGATTCTGATATTCAAAAGACAACATACCGTGCCTTGCGGGGCATTGTGGGTTGGGTGCTAGATCGCAGGGAGTAAGATGTTCTGGGGCGCTTGGAAGATGAGGCGGCTGCGGCGTCTTCTTCGTCAGAGGCGGGTTCTGGAGCGGCGCGTTTCTTGCCCTTTGGGTCGGACAAAGGTTCGTTGATAGTCAAAGAACTGGCGGGCAAGGTCCCTCGACGGGTTCTGCGACAGATTGCCTGATTAGCAACTCCAAGTGGCAATCGATGGCAACTGACCTTTTGCTGGTGCGGGGTGCGGATGCTGTAGGTGTGTCGTTCGCGTTTCCCTTTCCCTTTCCTGTGAGGACTTCACGGGAGCGTTTGGATTTGAGGGCTGTGGCACGGGTAGTTCGAGGTCCGGCGGTGTCGGGGAGCGGTGTGGCCGAAGATGATGTCGGTTGGACTTGGGATTGGTCGTGGTCGGTGTCCTTCCCCTTTGCTTTCGTCTTGGACTTCTGCTTGTTTGCGTTTACTCGAGCACTCGAGCGCAATGTCTTGGAACCGGCAGGAAGGGTGTTGGACGGGTCTTGGTCGGTGGAATTCGTGTTGGCGGTGGGTGGATTGGCACTGCTTGTAGCTTCTTGATGATGGATAGGTTGTAAGTCCATTTAGTACATGCCCCAAGCCATCGGTTCTGGACTGTGAGCGTTGAAAGAAGAGATGCAGACGTCGAGCCTGTGAGGTTGCAGACAATCTTGTCTTATATAAGCAAAACACAGTGGCGTCGCGACTCGGACTCGCCGACTCGATTGACTCAATTAGCCCCTACTTGGCGACATTGCCCAACATTTTCAAGTCGTACATACTACACACCTTCTGAGATACAGGGTGGTGATTGCGGTCAGAAAATAGAACAATAGTAAACTAAGGTGTTGAGCCTGCGCTTCTATGCATTCAGCTCCCGAAGCACGTCCTCAACGCTTTGCACAAATACCCCAGCAATCTTCTCAACCTCCTCTTTCGTCACGTTGTACGCGGGCGCCAGGAGAATGTGGTCTCCTTGACTGCCTTCAAGGTTAGCCCCGCCCGTCATTCCCATAACGATGACGCCGAGCTCAAGTGCACGGGCCTGCACTCGCAACCCAAATGGATTGCCCTTGAAGTCGAGACTGGGTGCTTTCGTAAAGTCAAATTCGATACCCCAGAAACCGCCGCCTCCGCGGATGTCGAATGTGAAGGGCGCCGCGATGGCGTTGGGTCCCAGAAGACCTTTCTGAAGGAGAGATTCTGGAAATGGATGTCTGACGAAGAGTGGCGGGATGTCATCGAAAGGCGACTTACCCAGATATGCTCCTTGCGTGCGGATATTTTCTAGAAGATTCTCTTCCTCGATCACCTTCTGAACGGCGAGCGATGCCGCACAAGCAATAGGTTGCCCCTAGGAGGCCCATTAAAAAACACCTTGGTAAGACCCCGCATGTCCTACCTGATAAGTGTGCCCATGTTTCCAGAACCCTGAACCGTCTCGAATGCCGTCTGCGACCTTCTTCGATAAGAGAACTGCACCAATCGTGGCATATCTGCACCCAGTCAGGTTCTACCGAACGCATTGCCAAAAGGTCACACTTACCCTCCTCCAAGACCCTTGGCGACGGCTTGAATGTCAGGCTGTTCATAGACGTCAGAAGTGGTCGACATGAGGTGCTTGGAGATTGTACTTTGACGCCGTCTCCAAAAGACTCCCATGCATGCAATGTCCCCATTCCTAGAGGCAATCTTAACTATGTGCGATAATTATCCAGAGGCACATTGTGCTTACGGCCCATTCCGCTCATAATCTAGATGAATAAAAAATGATATCAGTTTCAGCTCCGTGGATAGCGTCAAGAAAGACTGGCCTCGTCGAGGATAAACAACGCGCCGTACTTGTCACAAACAGATTTCATGGCTGTGGAGAGGTTCCTGGTAAGCATGCAGCATCGTCGATTGTAAGGCAGGCATACCTTTAAAGTACCCCTTCGGTGCAGGGAGCACACCAGTTGTGGCGCCTACAACGGTCTCGGCAACGACTAAAATCGTGGGCATGCGTCAACAGCAATACACTGGAAAAGATGACATACATCCAATTACGGTATCCGGGCCCAAGGCAATGAACTTGTCTTCCAGCTCTTGCCTCAGGCGCTCAACGTACTGCTCCTCCGTCTCGTCAGGCTTCTGGAACCGCTTTGCATACGCCGGTGATACATGGTGGAAGTGTGTGTTATCCAGATGCTCCGCGTACAGGGCGCGCCGAGCCGGGTGGTATGAAAGCGACAACGTCGCCAGAGAGTTACCGTGAAATGACAATCTACGTGCAATGAAGTTGACGCGCTTCGGCTGGCCTAGATCTGCATAGTACTAGTAGGGTGGAGGTCAGGTTGTAGTATAGAAAAACGAATGGTAACAACGCGACGTACTTGAATGGCGAGTTTGATAACACTCTCCATAGCCTCGGTGCCTGATCAGAGTATGGCGATAAGTGCCCATCGTGCAACTGATCCAACAATGTTCAACGCACCTCCAGACACGAATCCAGCCAGTTCAAAAGCGCCCTGGCTACTCGCAATCAGGTTCTGCGCCAGCTCCTCCGCGGGCTGGTTTGACAGTTGCATATTGTAGACATCTAGAAGGTGAAAAGACATCAAGCTCATCGGCCAATGAACAAGTACATGGATTGACACTTACAGGATACTTTGTCAACTTGATCCTTGATCGCCTGTTGGACCTTGGGATGACCGTTGCCGATACAGACCACAGCAGCTCCTCCGACAGCATCGATGACCCTTCTACCATCTTCAAGATCGATGTAGACGCCCTCTGCGCCCTTGGCAACAGGAGGACGCCAGGGAGTGCGGTGGAGGATGGCACTGGGTTTGCCGGCCAGAACGCTTGTATCGGTGGGTGTAGGTGCCATTATCGATGTGGTGGTATGGAGAAGACGCGTGAAGCTCCTGTGAAGGGTTGACGTGAAAGGGTAGGACGGCGCCTTTTCGAATATGACCCGGATTACAGTATTACTGACAGAATTGCACCACTTGACAGGGTCAGTTGAACTCGTGTATCTTGCAAGTATCGAAATGGCTCGTTCACATGGCAGGTGGAAGCCTTGGAAGGGGGAGTCAAAATAGATAACAAGTTCAGCCGATGCTAGATAGTCCTGAGGACGATAAGGAAAGGACGGAACGAGTGTTCAACGTTCAGTTTTGGGATCTGGGGATCCGTATCACCGTCTGTGTTTGGTCGGAGGAGCGGTCCAAGTGCTGGCCAATTCCGCCGTTCCGCAATTTGTCCTCTCTCTCTACCGTGCACTTCATGGCCTCGTCGAAGAGGAAATCTCAATCCACTGTCACTTTGCACGACTTCTTCACCCCTGGGGCGGGTCCGTCGAAACTGAATGGAAAACAAAAGACAACTCCCACTCCTGCATGTCGGAACCACGCGACGAAGCCCCAAGAGATCATTGTCATTGACTCTGATACGGACAGCGGGCCTGAAGTGGTACAAACTGTTCACACGAAAAGAAAACGTCAAGAAAGTCTTAGTTCTGAAGGAGAGGTTGAATTCGTTGCCTGTGACTCCAAAAGACCAGCTATCGCCAGGAGCACGTCTCAGGGCTTGAAGAATTTGAAGACCCCAGCGCGCAATGGGAAACCCACCAAGTCACACTCCTTACCTGGGCCATCTATATCTACGCCGTTTAGCGCTGCACAAGAGCCCCAGCACTCCGGTGGCAACGACGAGCATGTCTACACCTTCGGGGCTCCATATCTGCTTATCAACAACGGAACACCTTCTGCCACTGGTTCAACGGATACTCCTGCGTCGCCGACACCACTCTCCTTCGGTGCACCGACTCTCTTGCTGGGGCATAACAGTGTATCTGTACCGTCGAAACTGGGGGCCGCGTTTTCTTCGCACCCACCCGTATCTGCAGAATCCACGCAAAGTCGCAGTCCGCCCAGCGACGAAGACTTATCCATGGACTTGGGCCTTCCAGTTGACTTGATCGATGACTGGGGCTTGGGCGACGACGAAACGGCGTTTGCATGTCCGCCGGATGTTTTGGAGGAAGAGGTCGAGGAGATGTCAGTCGATCTTCCTCGTGAAGACGAAGGCATGACTCCTGAAGAGTCAGACACACGATGTCCGTCCTGTGATTTACTTCTCAGCGGTTTATCACACCTTGTGAGCCCCATGTTCATAAGTACCTGGACGCTGGTGGCTCATGAAGGTGGTGCAGGAACTCACACAGCATGTCAACGATTGTCTGGATTCTGCGGCGTCTTCAGACAACGTGCCTTCTTCGTCCAAGACTGCGCCTGCTTCTCGGACGCAACCTCTGCAGCCTATGTCTACCCTTGGTCCTCCCAAGGTCCACGGTGCGATGCAATTGATCAGCTGTGATGGCAAAACCAAAGGTCCTCGAAACGGGACTGGAAACGAAAATGCGTTTTCTGTGCTCATGGCATCACACAAGGAGAACGAGGCTTGGAAGGAGGCAACGGTCGCCGAAGACCGTGATTTCCGTCGTAATGGTGGGCGTCGAAAGGCCCCATTCTACAAAGTCCTGCAAGGAATGCCAATTGCCGTCGACGCATTCCGCTATGGGACTATTCCAAATGTGAACGCGTATTTCCTGACGTGAGCATCTTGTGTTTGCCGTTGGCTTCTGCATCCTCATGCCAATGACCTAGGCATGCGCATTCGGACCATTACACAAACTTAGCTTCCAACTGGAAAAGTGGCCCGATATATTGTTCGGTGGGCACAGCTAACCTCATCATCCATATGTTATCCGTCGACAAAAAATGGGTACATCCCCTCCCGATGGATGTGCCAACCGTGATTCCGGACACAGGCGGCGTACGCGTCACCCTCATAGAGGCAAACCACTGTCCTGGGTCATGCCTCTTCTACTTCGAGGGCCCGCAAACGATCGATGCAGGAGATAGTGTCTACAAGTCTGCCTTCGTAGGATCTCAGAAAACTTTCCGGTACCTTCACTGCGGTGACTTCCGTGCGTCGCCTCGACACGTACTACACCCATCCATCAAAGGCAAGCGAATCGATCATGTATATCTGGACACGACATATCTGGACCCAAAGGTAAGTTACTTGCTTATCTATTTGGAATGTGAACATTGCTAAGCACCCTCGCTCGCCATAGTATACATTTCCTCCTCAACCACTTGTGATCTCGGCATGTGCGGAGCTTGCACGGAAGCTTGTTTCGGGGAAATCACTCACAGAGAATACGACTGCTATGGAGTCATGGAGGACAACGTCTAATGGGAATGCGGCAGGGAAGCAGAAGACAGTGGACAAAATGCTCATCGTCGTTGGGTATGTTTGTTTGAAATGATTTTTCCTCTTGAGTGCGCTGACGGTTATCACCAGCACATATTCTATAGGAAAGGAACGTATCGTCAAAGGTGCTTCACCATCGTTTCAAATCATTCTGGCCATCTCTGATGGGAGGCCTTGTAGCCATCGCCAAAGCATTGCAATCCAAGGTCTATTGCGAGCCTCGCAAAGCAGCCATCCTTCGATGCCAGGCCGACGCAGAGCTCGATGTTTTGTTGACTTCAAATCCACTGGAAGCAAGCGTCCATCTTGTTCCTCTGGCACTTATCACTTCCGACAAGCTCAAAGAATACGTGGAGCGTTTCAAGGGCAAATTTACCAAGGCGGCGGGGTTCCGACCCACGGGTTGGACGTATGTTAATTTGCTGCTGCACTGCAGCCTCGGGACGCTCACGATCGACAGATACACGCAACCCACGGGCACTGACCAGATGCCAGCCGTTTCAGCAATCATCTCACGGCCAAATCGAGACTTCACTTATGCCAACCTGCGACCTGCACGCAACTCGACGGCAGCTCTGCAGCTGTTCCCGGTCCCATATTCCGAACACTCCTCGTTCTTTGAGCTGACTTGCTTCGCGATGTCACTCAATTGGGGGAAGATGATTGCAACCGTGAATGTAGGGAGTGAGACGTCTCGAGGTAAAATGGCGAAATGGGTGGCTCGATGGGAAACCGAGAGGAAGAAGAGAGACAAAGACACTGTCGTGCCGCACAGAGACATAGAGTACTGGTAGAACCAATCTCCAGGAGTGGGTTTCTTTACAGTAACACAACCCACCTTGAAAAGATCCTCTGCCCTTCTTGTCGTCCTTCCTAGCTGGACCGCCATGCATCATGGCTGAGCCTCACGGCAGGCTTGGTATCCCCGGCCCGCATAGTCGTCGACGACATGGCGCGTATCACGACCCCCCCCCCCCCCCCCCCCCCCCCCCCCGCCCGCCCCCCCCCCCCCCCACCCCCGTGCCCACGCCGCCGCCCCGGCAGGCGCCGGCCTCCGAACCCCCGCAAAGAC
>JABCKJ010000105.1:0-57302 GCA_018850815.1 Asterophora lycoperdoides
TTGCCAATGCTTGCCAATCCGCACCATGCCGGTGACTTTCTACATGGGTCCACCGGAAATTCCCCGATTTGCTGATGTGCGTAAATTGGGTTTGTTGCTTAATTCTGATCTGACCGTTTTCGTCTAGTTTGTCGTCAAGTACACCGGTAAATGATTGAAATAAGGGGTGGGGAGCTTTAAGCAAACCCAAAATCAAGGGTTTTATTTACGACATAAATATCGCAGGAATGAACGAATTTTGCTATGTGGCGCTTAAGCATACTGAAAGGGTTTTAACGAGCACCTCAATCTTCTCTCTCCTTTCGCTGACGACGCCTGAAGGAAACCACACCGAGCTGTCGGTGTGTCATTCTCAGTCGATACCTGTCCGCTCATTGCTCATGTCCGAGGTCGTAGTATTCAATATTTCCGACTAGAGCGATAGTTATCAGGGATTCGAGCAGTGGCCGACAACATCCTCGAAAGTGTTTCTGTGAAAGAGTACTAGACAACGAATACCCATCCCTGAAGTTATAAGACATCGCAACGAAGATGAAATACATGAATGCAATGTAAAGTGACCCAATTGTCAAGAAAATCGGACTATCTCCAAAGCCCGTTTGCACACCTCCAGAGTAACACGCACTATCACTGAGTATTCCTAGACTAAGAAGTGCCATATTGGGCATCAGGTCAAGAGACGATAGTCGTATTAGAGGAATGCAAGGCATGAGGGATGGCAGATCGGCGACAGGCCGTTGGTGTAACATGAGTAACCCTGACGCAGCAGACCCTCTAGTGATCCGCTTTTATCGAAGAAAATCCAGGCACCTGCAAGGATGTCGAGGTATGGCAATATGTCGGGCGATGAAGCACCATATGTGTTCGGTTGACATGATGATGTCCGTTCGAGTCCGGTTTCAAGACAGGCGCTGCGTGACTAACCTCAACCACCACACAGACTACCTCGGTCCTTCGCTCTCTTTACTTTTATCATCGCGGTCGGCGACCCGGTGGATATCTGCATCTCTTTGATACCCAGAAATCTCCATGACAGACACCTCACCAACGTCGTTTTCTGCGGAGGAGTATTTCGCGACACAACCACCGCCTCTGACTCTCGACCACGACATCAGTGGCGTCAGGGAATTTGTGGCGAGGCAGGCTCAAGAGGGCAGAAAGGTCGTATTAGTAACAGTACGTCGAAGTTGAAGTTCAAAAACATACGGGTGGTCTGATCAGCAAACCGAAGAGCGGAGGCACGACGGTGCCGTTGGAGCTCAACGTGTGAGCGTTCAGCTGTAACTGGGTACCTACCAGATGGTTGACGTTCATTCCGCCATTTAGAGTGCGCTTCTTGGACAATTTCAGTGCTGGTGCGTTATCTCTAAGCTCCCCTATCTAAGCGCAAAAACGCCTGACACGACCGCGTTATGTAGGAACTCGTGGTGCTACCTCTGCAGAGTACTTTCTGAAGGCCGGATATGCTGTCATCTTCATGCATCGGCAGTTCAGTCTGCAGCCCTTCAGCAGACATTACTCGCACTCAACCAATCCATTCCTTGATTTCCTGGAGGTCGAGCCGTCGACGGATGGCACGAGGTCTCCTCCTGAAATCTGTGTGACGCATAAAATGCGCCAGGATCTGCTTGAAGTATTGACGGCGTACAAATCAGTACATGCTGCTGAAACACTTCATACCCTGACGTTCGTCACGGTGAACGATTATCTCTGGCTCTTGCGAGCTGTCACCCAAGAACTCTGCCTTCTTGGCAAAAAGTCCATGTATTACCTCGCTGCCGCGGTCAGCGATTTCTTCCTGCCACGACAGAAAATGGTTAGTTTTCCCTTTTTCACAATGTTGACGCGCTAACGATATGGTCATGGCAGGCAGTGCATAAGATTCAGTCTGGGAAGGGTAGTCTACACATAGAGATGGATCAAGTACCCAAGATCTTGAGACCGATGGTGACTGAGTGGACGAAGGGAGAGGGATTCATTGTTTCCTTCAAGGTTCGATCTCACCATATAAGTTATATTTCATCTCACCTTACATATGTGCAGCTGGAAACTGACGGAGCGCTGCTGGTTCCCAAAGCACGTGCTGCGCTCGACCGCTACGGCCACCAGGTTGTCATCGGCAATGATCTCCACCGACGCAAGTTCGAAGTGGTGTTCGTGTCTCGCAAATCGCTGCCCCCACTCTCCCCAGGCGCCGAGCCCGAGCCTGTGCTAGAACAAGATCTTGAAGACCCCAGCTCTACGACGTTTGTCGAGGCATGGATACGCATTCCCAATACCCCCAACCCCACAACGAAGCAGGTGAAGGAGATCGAAGAGGATATCGTTGCCGAGCTTGTAAGACGACACGACCGATGGATTGAGACGCAGTAGAGTCACAAGATTCAAGGAAATCCATGGGACACTAATAATACATTCCGCGAAGCATAGAATGTACGAAGACGAAGTAAATGTAACAGGAATCTATCAGAACGGAAAATATTGTCTTATGGAGCGAAAACTGGAGCGGGAGGGATGGTGTACGTTCTGGACATGGTATCAGATAATGTTATGCAATATGTTGATTGTCACGAAAGAAGTATGGTCACCGAGGTAAACCTCGAAGAAACTTGAAGAATCGAAGGAACGTGGGTGAAGGGGAGGCGATCAGCATCACTCGGACAGCCTGAGCCCCCCGATACGAGCCCAGAACATCTCCTCCTTCAGCCGGACGATCTCTTTCCATGTCCTCTCCTCCCAAGTCGTGTCCCCTATGTAGACATCCTTATCGTCCTTCGTCTCGCTCTGGCCAACGGATTTTGCATCCCTTGTCAGGACGACAGACCCCTCCTCCGACTCCACTTCTAAAACCAGCGACTCTTTTTCTTCTTCAACCGCGGCCTCCTCGTCATCCTTCTTCTCTTTCTCAGACTGGCCTAGTGCCTCCTCCTCCTCAGCCTCCACGCCGGTCGGAGGCGGAAGAACCTCTTCAGCAGAAGTGGTTGCCGCAGAGACTCCTTCCACAGAAGAATCTGCACCGCCATTCACTTCTTTGGTCTCAGGGCCATTCTCCACTGCCTGTACATCGGCCTCCTCACCATTCCCTCCTTCCCTCTCAGCAACGGGCTCAACCACAGCGCTGGCCTCAGTGGACGGCTCTCCCTCGGGAACCTCTGAAAAAAACACCACCTCAGATACTGCATTCTCAGAGCTTTCATCAGGTGCCAGGAGTGCATCGGCAGATGGTGCGGGTTCACCACCAGGCGTGGGGGCAGATCCCTCCTCAGAATTTTCGCTGGTACCATTGGAATCACCCAGCGACGCGGTGGTCGGCTCAGCCTCCGTCTTGGTATGGGTAGGTTCAACTTTCGCGATGGCGGCGGAGTCCTCCTTTGACTCCGTGATGGGTTCCTGAGGAGTCGCAGGACGGGGAATAGCACCATCGGCGATGACGCGTGACATGCGGGCGGCGGCCCTTCTGGGGAGAGGGGGCGGCACATGACTCCCAGTGGCAATGGCAGTGGGGGCAGAGGCTGGTGCAACCGACGGCGTTGGCGGGCGAGAATCAGGCAAGGGGACACTCGCTGGTGTGATCGGCCTGCGGGGTGGACGTGGCGGCAACGCAGGCTCCTTATGTGCAGGGGTCGGCGAAGGCTCCTCAGCAGTAGGTGCAGTTTCCTGAGTAGCAGGTGTGCTCTGCGTCAAAGGTTTGCCCGCTGAGGACGCCTGATGGCGCACTTCGCTGCGCTTGGGCAGCGGCGGCGGTGCATTGTGTCGCACAGGTGCGTCAGCCTCTTTCGCGGTCGAGTGGATGGGAGGCAGAGGTGGAGGAAGGCGTCTGGGTGCAATCGGCTTCGCCTCGACAGGGGCCGCGGGAGCTGCCTTCTTCGCCTTGTCCTTGTCACCCTCGCCTCCCCAGCTAGTGGCGCGCTCGCCCAGAGCGCTGGCCATTCCCCACAGGCCTCTGCGCCGAGGTGGCACGGGGGGCTTCTCCGCGGTTGGCGAGGTGGCGATCGTAGGAGGAAGGAGGGTTGGCACTTCCTCTTCCCAGACTTTCTCAACGATTCCAGCGCGCACGAATGCCCAAATCGTGCATGTGGCTCGGAGACGGGATAGACACCATGCGTTCGAACATAAGGGGTAGATTGTCGATGAGGATTGAGAGGTTGTACTCGAAGAGTGAGGGGTAACGTTGTCAGTAGATTGTTGCGGCGTGGAAGAAGAAGAAGCAGTTGAGGAAGAGACCCTAGAGAGAGCGGGAATTGGGATAGATGATGTTGTTGACGTTTGGGACGCCAGTCTGAAGATGTAGACTTGAGGCGGCGAGATTTGTTGATATTGTGTACTAGAACGCGGAGGTGTTGGTGGTTGAGAGTTGTTGGATGAGACAGAGTAGCTCGTGGAATGCGCTGGTTTTTTGAACAGGGAAGCAGACCAGGACATCGAATTAGAGTTAGACTGGCCAAGGATTGGTGGTGTTGGTCTGGAGTGGGTGTGGCTGCCTTCCGGCGTTGTGGAAAATATTAAAGTCCCGCAGAGAGCACAGGATATGTTATTGCTGCTGCTGTTGAGGACCGACGTTCCAGTTTCTTGTAGAAGAGTGGCCGATGACATTGGCTCAATTATTAACTGTCCGTTATGGATGGCAGCAAGCACAGATCGACGGGAAAGCCAGTTTAGCGAGGGTGCAAGGTCGAGGCGCACCGTGGGTTCCCTGGAAGAAATAAAACGATGTTAGGAGTTAAACAGATAGAAAGTGAGATGGACTGACGAATCTTCATTCAATAGCCTTGCGAGGAATGGCTGTGGCAGTAGGGTCGTTATGGCCGGAGGTTGTGGAGAGGAAATGTGTATAGACCGAAGGTGTGCCACGAAGAGAAGGAATTCTTGATATGGGAGGTGCGAGCTGAGCAGCCGTATAGAAAGAGTCGGACTTTCACGCCTCTCGGTGTGCTTTCCCTTGCCCATCGCCACCAGCGCCTTCTCAGCCCTCTCTTCCGCTTCCTCTTTTTCCGACTGCAGCGCCTGCATTTGTTGCTGCATGACTCCGACTGCTTCCTCCGCGCCTTTCAGTGCCCGTTCAGCCTCTGCCACCTTCTGTTCGCTGAGGTGTTGAGCGAACCGCGCCTCTGCCACCATGGTATTCGCCTGTCCGAAGAGCGTTGCGCTGAGGTCATCCAGGTCCTTCTCAATGTCGCGACGAGCGCTTTCCGCCTGACCCCTCTGCGCTGCCTCCTCGGTGGCCTTCTCCATCAAGCGATTCAACTCCGAGGTAACATGGGATTTTTCGACCAGTAACCCAGTGTTTAGAGCAGAGAGATGCTGCGTACGCTCAAGCTCCAACTGGGATATCTTGAGTGTCGAAGAGCGCACGGTAGCTGATGCCACATGAAGGTCATCCTCCAGGTCAGACACTCTGTCATAGGAGTTGACGAGTTTCGTGTTGAGTTGGGTGACCTGAGAGAATATATCCTGAATTTGAGAACGTAGAGACGCTATGACCATGTCCTGGGCGTCAGGATCTGAACGCGTCCGGTGTCGTTTCAAATCGTGCGTTGTCGTCCCGGCGGGCCTGCTCGTGGTGCTTGTCCCATTGATCTTTGGAGTATCGGCTGTTCTTCTTTCTGCCTCTGGGATTTCGTCAAGCTTTTCCTGAGCTTTCTGCTCCTTCTGGAAGTCCTGAGGGGCTTCAGCCATGTTGAGCAATTTGAATGAATGAGATGAGCAGTTCTTCGGAGTTCGGATGCCGAAGCGTCTGTAACGGTGATCATGAAATTCGCGTTACGTCAGCACGGACTTGAATGCGATCATGATGGTGCACTTGCACGGCCGGTTTCGTACCATCCCCAAATCCTTAAGTTATAGCCTCAATCCAACACAATCAAATCCTTGTCGAGGTTGAACCTCAAAGGTTAACGCGTCGCTGAATGTTCGTTGTTCTGTTTCGACCTGCTTCGACCAGATGCTGTAGAGCTTCTGCAAAATGATGAGCATTGAGCAGAACAACTGACGGTCGCTCCAAATGTGAGTGCTGCCCTCCCGATGTTCAAATCAAGATTGAAATGCTCATTGTGACACAGCCAGCCTTGACATGCATCATCATACCTACCGCACGTTCACCTTTGACGAGCCCTGGAAGATTCTGAACTTTTTCGTGACCGGGAGGATTGCGGCGTGGATGCGGCATACCAGTCGCCTGTGACGTATGGGTTAACTCGTCTGAAATCCCCGTCGTTGCTAGATGGGTCTTCAATGGACGGGCATTGGGACCGCAAGTTGAAGAAACAGTCGAGCACGAAAACCTTACTTAGCTGAGTGGGCGCATGTCGCTCGCTACAGTTGGCAGGGACTTTGCAGACCGCTACCCAGGTATCTGTCGTGCTGCTGCCGTCAGCCTATCTGGCTTACGGATCCGGTTTTTTTTGAAAATTGTACTTGTACGCACACGTCTCCCTTCAAACAGTCTATCTCGCCCATTGCAGAGTTCCGACAGACATGCCCTGGGCCGCTATTTCAGTTTGCAAGTCAGAGTAAGTCAGGTCAGTGCCGCATTTCGATTTATCAATCATATTAAATTTGCTCATAGCCCAGCCAGCCTTTGCGTTCACAGTGATGGTCCTCGTTGGAAATTAATGTCCCAACTTCTGTACGCATGGTCGCACGGACCTCACGTCTACCTCGATCTTGTGGTGGCCTCGAATATTCTCCCCGAGGCATAGGCATTACACCAATCGCAGCCGCATTACTCGCTATAATCACCTTAAACTCGGCGATCAATCGATTCCTCGCAATGTGATCACTAGAGACGCTCACCAACCAAGCGCAAACGATTGAGTCCTATCTGCCATCAACTACTGTACTCAATATCGAGGCGCTGATTGCGCTCGCCAAAGTCCAACATTCAAGCATATCGCGTTCCCCATTGAAAGCTGACCCTCGCCCCATATGCTGGCCTGGTATCTTTGCTTCGATCTGGTGGTGGGCTCAATCTCATTCACCAAGCGATCCCAAACGATCCGCGATTGTACAATCGCGGCCTCCCACCCCCTATTTTATCACCCTCGGGCAGATGATTAACCGAATCTTCTCTGTATAATCACTATGCGTCTACAACCGGCCAGATTGGCGTGCCCTGGAGTCTGTCTCTCGGTCTATCATCGCCTTGCGTGTTATTTCCGCGCCAAGGTTTCGGTGTCGAAATCTGATCAGTTCATTTCGCGGAGGTATTTTTGACCCAGCAGCGCAATAGCGCTGCCTTTATATGAGTATCGCCGATCCATCCGTATCGCTGAACTTTCGCGTCGTCGCATCTCGCTGACGCATAGTTCTCCGTCTTACTCACTCAGCGCGGCCCACCGCCACCATAGATTTTGATCCCTCCCTATGTGGCTATTACTGGTCATTGTACTCACTCTTTTTCGGCAAATACAAAGCGGGGGTGGCGAACGACGATGAAGGACCTGGAGACAGTAAACACCGAAAACAACGTCGACTTTACGTTTGGGGAACCAGCCAGGCTCTTGTCGGTACGATTCAGTTCTAAATACCAAGTCAAGCTACGAAAATCCTGGAGCACTGGCAAGGCACTTATGTGATGTGCTATCTAGAAAAGGACACACGTTTGGAGGTGGCCAGTGGCCACGACGTTCTATGAGCGAGGGACTGCGAGGGATTTACCCCTTTGCACTAAGGGAAACCGACGGCAGCAGCAGTTATTGGCCGATCCAGTACCGAAAAGGAAGAAGACACTGTTCTTGGTGAGATTTTAATCGAGATTTGATCGCGAATCTCCGTATTCGGCGTCACCTCAGAAATCACAACCGCTCAGGACGACCTTGAGGCGTACACGAGGTGATATTAACAAGTGGTAGTTATCCTACGGCCTTGAATAGGAAACAATCTACAGGCAGGACTGACTCTTCAAAAGCCTCGATGGACAGCTTAGAATTTACACCTCCACTGCACCGTTTGCCATCGCAACCTCAACACTCGAACTTCTCTAGCAATCTACGAACGCAATGCCTGCATTCCGCAACGTACAATGTCGCCGCTCCTCCGGAAGGATCTGGAACAAGGCGCCCATCGCATACGATGGTTCGTCACTTTTCTTGTATCCATCAAACCTCTAACTAATCTCAGCTTTTAGAGCACGGTTGGGAGACTGATCCAGCTACACTTGTGTTCTCTCGCAGCCAGATGATCTCGTCCCCTCACTCTACTGCTACCTCTCCCTCCACCGCTTCCGTCGACTCTGACTTCGAAGCACCTGGACCCGTCCGCAAGAACAGGGGCAAGGGCAAGGCCACCCACCCCGATCATGTTCCCCGTCCTAAAAACGCCTTCATCTTCTTCCGGTCCTACTTTTATCAGACTCTCGGCGGCAGAGACCAGAACCAGATCAGCGTCGCAGCTGGCAAGGCATGGAAGGCGCTCCCGCTCGAGGAAAAGGCGCCGTTCCAGGCTTTGGCTGAGGAGGAGAAGCGGTTGCACCAGATCAACTACCCCCATTACACTTACGCTCCTGGATCTAAAGGCAGCGCTCCTAAACGGAAGGCAGCCCCCAAGAAGAAAACTCAGCCATCTGTGAAGAAAATGCTCGTTTCCCAGCTCAAGCGCCGCGCGTCTCGTCGCATTTCCATTTCCCACATTCCCATCCTACGTCGCGACCCGACTCCTCCCTCACAGATTGCCATCCCCACTCTTCTATCTCCCCTCGCAATCGAAGTCATCCAGCCCGTGATCGACCTCACCTACGAGGCGCCCCAAGTGTCGGAAGACATCTTTAACCCCGCGTGGTCGTTCGTGCCCACCTCGGAGATTCCTCCTCTGGAGTTATCGCCTCCTAAGGCCGAGAAGGTGCGTCTCTTTTCTGATCGATCTCCTCAGCAGTTTCTGATCTCATCTTCCAATTCCAGACGTCGTATGATTTGTCGCTCCGCCCATCGAGCTACGACTATATTGATCAGCCGTTCCAGTCATACGCAGCTGCCATACCTGCTACGGTGGAAAGTTTCTTCGCTGGTTCCCAACAAGAAGAACTCAATTACGACTACGTTGACCTCCCCATCTATGACTTCCACTTGGCCCAGTGCAACCCACTGGATGAGCTATGGACGATGGATGCATCAGCAGTCACTCCGGAGGCTTCTTATGACATCGACTGCATGAATTCCATCCCCACCGACTACATCTACGACAACTACTCTGATGTTTCGGCTGCAGCTCAGGCGATGCGCAACGACGTAGAGAGCTTTTACGCGCCCGCACCCGTATCTGCCTTTCCTAGCCCCGGTATGAGCGAGCTCGAGATGGAGCAATGGCTCAACTACTGAGACCAATACCTCCCCGGCGCCGGCGCTTCCATTATCAGCAGCTCTTGTGCTCCGCTTCCAACCATTTCACGACACATCACGTCGAACCCTGTAGCCATAAACTTCACCCCTTTTATATCCCATTCACCACCATCACTGTATATTCACCAATCACATCGGCGTTGTATCCACGTACTTACCCACCATACACTTGTAGCCACTTCCTGCATCGCAACCTTGTATTCCGCGCATCGGGGCCCGCGAGGTACCCGCTACTCCGACAGGGCCATCCCTCTCGGCTCACTACCGCCAGGCGTCGGAGCACTTTCGCCATCTATAGCCTTGTTTTTAATTACTGAACTCAAAATATAATGTTGCAGTTGACATGTTTGTGTGAACCTTGGGAATGTCATTGGCATCTGCATCTAAATCGATAAGACTGTATTTCACTCTAAGTGTGCCAACGGGGTGCGAAGACATATCAACTTCGTGATGACAAGTTGGACATCAGGAAAAATGAAACTGATACGTAGCACACACTGGATATATGGAGGTGTCACTTACATTCCATAGGCCTTCATAGCTTCAATAGTGGTACATAGAAATGACGAAGACGTCCATAGTTTGTGGGAGGCTCAGTAGCATTCACTCAGAAATACGTAGATGTGCTGACACTGCGGAGAACTCGAGTTTGATTGACAAATGCTGGATGTTACTGGGGGCGGTGACGAGCGCCCTGGACAAGCTGTATATTACGTTGACAAGCTACCTCATGTTGAGGACGGCTTCGGAGAGTGTGAAGAGCGGGTAGGTGGCGAAGATGGTAAAAATCATAGTGTCGAAGGTACGGATTGAGATAGAATGAGCGTGCACAGTCCATGATGGAATCGGATCCCCAGGTTGGGTCAATAGAGCGGCCAAAATTAGGTATCAAGTGACACGAGCGAACGATACTCGAAGCCGGAACGATAGATGCACGTTGTCGATGGTTGCGCGACGAAAACGAAGTCTGAAACATGCCGAGTGTGTCGTCGAAGCATCCGAGAGGTTTGAACCAATGAACATACACGAGCGGCTCGTCAATCAAGAGCCCAGAGCTCTCCGGGAGCTTGAAGATAAGTCGAATTTGTGCGATACCAAGTCCTGGAGACGGCTCAGCGAGAGTTGACGATATCGGAGGGACGCTGATAACGCACCACCAAGGGAATCACTCAAGCTACTACCAGCAGTTGGCACTCGAAGCAGGGCGGTGCTGAAGCGGGAAGCTGACGCATTCTTGATTCCATTGGTTGTGATTTTGCCACGATCAGCTTTGGTGGCGATAATGACATCCTGGACGGAGGCATCGCCAGAAACTTCAGGTACCGGGGGCAGAGACAGATAGAGGCGACGGTAGATTGGGAAAACAGAGTGCTCAGAGAATGGGACACAGGCCACGATGGATTGTTCCCGCAGAAAGGATGTGAGATGGGCTAGAAATTCTGTCGCGCCGAAGTCCTCCTTGATGGATTTGACGGTTACGTGTGCACCGGGTTTCTTGGCGATTCGAGTTGTTGGTGTCATTTGGGCATGTGGGTGTTTGTTGTCCTCCATGTCAACATCCATGTCAACAGCGTCGTTAAGCTCGTCCGCGTCCGCATCCGCGTCAAGTCCCAAGTCCCCGCTTCCACCGTCTCGACTCTTCTCACGAGCCCGTCGTGCGTACTCGGGCACTACCCAACCCAGATACATGCCGAATCGATGGACAGCCTCTTGGCGTCGCAGCCAGACCGTCATTTGTTTGACGTATGCCTTCTTGTTCGTGGCTTGGTATCCAACTTTCGCCAGATCAATATGAAGACGCTCTGTCGCCTCGGTATTGAAGCCAGCAGCAGTTCCGAGTTCGCGAATCGAGTCGAGGTAATGCTTTATATTATGTAGTTTGCTGATGTTGAAGTGTTTTCGAATTTCCAGGTCCTCGAAGATCTTTTTGTTTTCGTGGAAGGCGACCCACGATGCATCGAGGAGGGCCAGAGACTCGTCGGTATGAACCTCGAAATGTGCATAGTATATGAAGTCTAAAATCCCCCGAACAGTTCGCACCACCGCAGGATCTGTTGTTGTATTTGCCAGGACACCGAGGAACACCTTCTCCATCTGCTTTCGCTCAGAGCCGGTCCACTGTGAGGTGAGTGAAATTCCTTTTTTGAAGTGCCTGAGGTCGGGGTGCTGGGTCATCGCGCGGAATCGCCGGTCTATCTCCTCTGAACCACCCGGAACTGCTTCGGATGCCCAGTTAACGATGTGATCTTTGAAGATGCCCTGGTGAAGTTGGTGGAGGATGTCGGGGGTGATGCAGGCAAAGATGTTACAGAGTGGTAAGTCTTTCCAGAATGGATTAATTGGGCAGAGCGACTGATTAACGAACTCGGCAGGCTTTTCTCCACGCGACTGTTGTCCAAGGATATCAAGCGTCTTCTCAGGATCCCGCAAGATGGAATGGATGGGATCGCCACGCTGATTTGGCGACACCGTGCATTTCGGACACGAATTCTCTCGGCAGCCGACAACAAGACACTGCTCAGGATAGTCGGCGACATATGCAGCAACGATTGGGTAGGCCATTCGCTCAAAACCATCTGCGCACTTCATCCTGACGCCCCTCTTCCCAGCATCGACTAGTGGCTTCAAGATCGTACGCAGACACTCGTGAAAAAGCTGGTGCCCCTCCCTTGATCGACGCTTCTCTGAGAAGCATTCCAACTTGCTGACAGGGATATAGCCGATGAGAACCATGGCATGCGCTGATGTCTCGCGACGAGTCTCGTGGTCAGTGGTGCCAATTCCCATATAGACCGGGTAAGCCTGTTTGTCCCCGCTGAACTTCGTCAAATTTGTCTTGTCTGATGAGATGATTACAGGAACAAGTGTCGCGCCTGGTGGCAGTTTATCCTTCAGCAATTGTTAGCCGCCAGCAATGATGACCCTTTGCTTGTATGAGCTGACATTACCTGCGTGTGGTGCCACCAATCACCCGTGTTCATCTCTCCGTACTCGCGATTTGTGCCGTCCTTACTGCGGAAGATTCGATGTGGTGCGTAGGCATTTTTCTCTCCGATTGCACGGTTCTCAATTAACTCTTGGATGCACTCCACAGGATTTCGATGCCACAGCTCGAGCCGCTCAGTGCGAAATCTTCCATGTTCATCCTTCTGATCTCCAGTGACCTCCAATGCAGTGCATGTCCATGCAGGACCACTCGGGAGGGCGTCGATGCGCTGCAGAAGACTTCGCGCATTGTGGAACGCCGGGTTCACGCCGTCTTTAATCTGCGGGACATGGTGTGATGTGTGAGTGGGTTTCTATTTCCACCACGAGATCTTCTGACGCACCGTACGTAGATTCAAGAAGGAATCCATTTTCTTCTGGCTGATACCGGCCGACATGAGCCACTGCGCAAGCTCCCACTCTGGCTCGCTTTCGAACGGATACCATGGTGTGTGCCCCTCCCTTTCCTGCATCTCGCGATGGGTCTGAAAGCTACTCTTGCAGTGACCATATACTGTTCCCGCCTCCCCGTCGTAGTCCTCCACCCAACGAGTACTTTCAGAAGTATCGTCATCATCGACCTCTTCTACCGTCATGCTAGGGTGCCGCTGGGCTTCTGAAGTTGAGAGTATCTGTCCAGCAGGGGCCGCCGGCAGTATCTCCGGGTCATAGATGGAAGTCTCCATGTCGTTGTCATGTTTGGGGTTCCCAGCATTGCCCGAGGAGCTATACTTGTCCAGAAAGCGAGTTCGGCATCCTGTAGATTGAAAGATATGTGAATTTACTCCTTGCTGAGTTCTGAGCGAAAGGAAGCAGAACTCGCATTGAGGCATCGGTGCACGAGGTATGGAGTTTAATTCTGAAATGGCCAGTGTTCGTGCTGATTGGTGAATCTTACTAAGGATGGCAACATAAAATTTTTCTCTTGTCAGCCACCACCATCTCTCCATGGCCGGCGGCTCCTCTCGAGGCAGAAAACGCCCCGTCATCGAATCTGACAATGAGGCGGTTGATGATGACGTTGGAGATCCCTCAGAGGACGAAGTGGATGGGCCAGCCCCTAAAAAGCGGCTGGTAAAGCGTTCCGAGAAGGGCCGCGACAGCGGTGAGCTAAAAATCTTCTTTGTTTCGAGTCTATCTAACTCTAGTGCCTCTCATAGATAAGGAAAACCTAGAGAAGGCGCAGCAACAAGCCCGCAAGCTGAACGAGAAGATTGCAAAGCTCAAGGCCCAGGCTTCCAAAGGTAATGCTTCCTCTCTTTTTTCTCACCACAAAATCCGCAGCAACTATCCTTCTGCTAGCTTCAACATCACAAGCAGATTCCAATGGGTCTGATGGCCCAGAAAGCGAAGACGACGACTCACAAACCCTTATGTTTTCAAGCTCGGTACGTAATAGCTCTTTCTTGCACTCTTCTCTGATAGCTAATTCGTCAAAATTAGATTCGACCTCTTGAGACACTCACTGCCCCTCCTCCCAAGACACCACTCATCCGCCGCGCCAATTTAAAGGATGTCTCAGCCAACTCGCAGGTTCAACGTCGTGGTTTACTGAATATCCCTTGGACTTCTTCAGCTTCAGACACCCTGGGTACTGCAGCATCAGAGGACGACCAAACAGCACCTGTGAACAACGTGACAAGTCAGCAATCATCACCCAATGCTAGCAAAGTACAGCCATCGCAGTCTGGCAAAAAGGCGGTCCTCCTGTCGCCTGGCCTCACCCTTTCAAAGGTTCCCACCCTTAGTGACTTCGTGGACCCTGTGGTACAAGCCCTGCTTCTGAGGACAATGCGTGAGTACGAGACTCTTGTGTGCACCAAGAACCCGTTTCCTCTCATCACACTCTGCATACAATGGGCGAACACATGCTGGGCTAATGCTCAAAGAGATGCCGCGGCTGTTTCGGGGGAAGATGACACGCAGCCCTTTGAGTTCACCGAACGCATGGCTCGACTTGTATGTCACATCTCTCTCCAACAAGCTAGTATTTACACTGTGCAACATATCAGGTTAAAGCACACGGCTCACGCATCCGCAACAAACTTCTCACTCCTGTCCGCTCTGAAGTCATGAGTAGCTACGGTTTTGTTTCCGGTGGACGATCTCGTGACATGCTGAACAACAAGACGAAGGCCAAGTCTCTTAAAAATGTTTTTTATTACAAGGTGAGTGTTTATAGCAAGGTTTTTTTTCCCCTTTGAACGTCGTTAACTTATGTTATGACAGGATCCTGAGACGAAGACTGGCTATGCCGATCACCCAATCTTCCTCCGAATCCTTACGACAACTTTCTTCAAGAATACAACGTCATCAGGTGCCATCTTTGCCCAGTACTTCAACCCGATCCCCCTCGAAACTTTGGCTCTTCTCTTCACTCTGGTAAGGACTTTCCTGTTCTCGGTACCAGCAGTATTCTGAATGTTTTGACCTTTAGGTTCAGTTCTGCATTGCGGAATGGAGCGACGGCACTTGCGAAGAAGCATCCTTCCGCGAGAAGGATGTTTCGGATTCATATGATGCCCACCTTGCCGACATCCAGAAATGGGCAAGCTTCAATCCTGCCATAACGACCAATAAACGCAAGAAGCTCTTCAAGCGAGCATGGTACGTGTACATTTACAACTTAATTCCTCTCGCTGACCATAATCCTGGTTTGTTAGCAAGAGTGCTGGGGTCGAGACCGCCAACGTCGTGCCTCAGTTGACTGGTGATGCTGAAGAGCGAGCACGCAAGGAACTCGAAGGACATACTGGGGAGACAGATAGCGAAGTCGAGGATAATTATGCAGATGGGGCTGGGAATGTGGGAGTTGGCGAGGGCGGGTTCGAGTTGGCTTGAGTCGCGTGGTTCCGAAGTCGGACAAGTAGAGTAGCAGTGCTAGTACTACCATGAATAAACTACATTTGCGACATTGAATGGAGGCCCCATAGCTTTCGGTAGTGATCATAGCTGTGAGATATGTAGCTCTATGTACAGCTACAGATTTATGGTGAACAGCTACGAAGAACTATAAACAAATCTGCTGAACCTACCATGGTCTACCTAAAGGGGGACTTGCCTACGACGCTACAACACCAACCAAACCTATGTAACCCTCTATAGTCATGCTGTTTTTCCCTGATGGAAGTTTGGGCCGGCGGGTAGTTAAGGCCTGAGCTGGCGCCTCGTGGCGCAAAATGCCAAGTGCAGTTGTTGACTACAGATGCCAATTCGACCATGATAAAGGGTCAAACCTGTTACCTAGCTCCAAGAGAAAGTCATCATGTTGAAGTTCTTTGCGCAGTTTGCAAGTAGCGCTCGAGAGGTCCGAGTCCGAGATCAATGATAATTTCCCACACACCGACGGACCGGTAACGCGATACAGACACAGCCACGATGGTTGTTAAACATGGCTATGAGGACATGCAATCCTACCGCAGTGTGATTTCTCTCTGACATCCCTGAATATACCTCTCGCCTGCTTAGGAATGTACCCCGGTTTTTTGCCCTCGGACGACGAACTAGAGCTGGTTGCACAGATCTATGATCGGGCTGGCAGTTCTCGCCCTGGAGTTATCAACGGAGAGACTGCAGTTGAGATCTTCGAAACATCTGTCGACCTCTCACCGACCGTTCTCAGTGCAGTATGGGACATTGCAGACGCAGAGAAGGCGGGGCATCTGTCGGAAAGGGGCTTAGCGATGGCCCTACGTTTGATAGGCTGGGCTCAGAACGGCGAGGAAGTGAGGGCTGACCTTGTTAATAGACGTGCGTTATTCTATCTGCGAATCTCCACGCAGGATGCTGAGCTGGGATGACTATAGCTGGCCCTCGACCACAAGTTAAAGGACTTTCCGGCAATCTTGAACCGAGCGGCGCCGTCAGCACGATGGACTTGCCTCCATTTACAGAACAGGACAGAGTTGTGTTCTATGAGCTTTTCAAGAACTGTGGTCCCAAGTACGGTCTCCTAGAAAGCAAGCCTGTGCTAGTTATCCTTATTGTTTCGCTGCTGACCAGCTGTCTAGTTGATGCTGCGCAGGGTGCCTTTAAAAGTTGGGACCTAGCTCCAAAAGATCTCTGGCAAACCTGGTGCGCTTCTCTTGGGAGTTTTCTGTCCTTATTCTGAGCGTTGTCTTTCAACCAGGGATATCGCTGATACCCGAAAACGGGGGGCCCTCGATCGGACTGAATTCGCATTGGCGATGTATCTTATCTATTGCTTCAAGTCAGGAAATTTGGACCAGATGCCATCGAAAACTCCTACTGAAATATATGAACAAATTGTTGCTGCGTTCGAATCTGCACCTTCGCCGCCGAGTGCGCCTGACACGCCTTCTACCATCTCCAAAGTTCGCTCACGACCTACTGCACGCCGCCCCAGCCGTCCACCTCCACCAACCCCGATGACGAGCCTGACACCCGAAGTCAAATCATCGCCACAAAGTCCTATCTCGCCATTACCTAGCAGCCCACGCAACTCTATTTCTACATCCTCCTTTGCGACATCTTCCGCAGCACCACAAGAGAAATTATTGCCATCGCTAGCCCGAGTGTCCTCCACGAAGTCACATCGCGCAACGCGTTCCCCGCTATTGCCCCCTACCAAATCCAACATATCTTCTCAACTCGACTTCCCAACGCTAACCCGAACCGCCTCAATCATGCCTACGTCCCGCAACTTCTCTGATCCAATATCGCCGGTGTCACCAAAGATATCCCTTCGTTCAACGTGGTCGCCAAGCCGCTTCGACGTTGATGCAGGCTGGGATATTAACCCCGTAGCCAAAGCCACTGCTGACCAGCATTTCGATTCTCTGGATCCGGAGAAGACAGGGTTCGTTGAGGGAGATGTCGTGGCCAAATTCATGCTTGGTTACGAACTGCGACCTGAGGACCTGGCACACATTTGGTATCTACCAGCCAACCTCTTTTGTTCCACCAACTTACGCACAGCCCAGGGATCTCGCGGACCTCTACAACGACAACCGCCTCAACCGAGAGTGCTTTGCCGTTGCGATACATTTCATCCAAGCACGGCTGAATGGGGCAGAATTGCCTCAGGTCGTGCCCGACCTGCTTATACCCCCGTCCCTACGGACCCAAGTACTAGATACCCAACTACAACGTTCAACATCCGTCCTCTCACATCCTCAAAAGAAGCGATCGATGCCTCCTCCGCTACCCCCCAAACCAGCTTCTCGGCGCCTGAGCATCACAGAGCCACCTGTGACGCCTCCTAGTGCGTGCACCACCTATTACGCGAGCGCGAATTCTGACATTATTTGAAAAACAAAGCTAATGGTGCAGCCAATTCTCCAGACGCCACGCCTCATATACTCGAACCACCTCCCGTGGATCTAGAGCAATATAGAACCCTCGAGCGAGAGAATGCGTTCTTAACATCGAAAGTCGAGGAGCTGACCGCCCAGATCGTCACACACGGTGATGTCCAGGCTGCCAATATCCAGCTCACTCAGGAGAACAAGTCTCTCACTGGAAAGATCCACAGCATGGAGCAGATTATGTCGGAGCTTCTGCAGGCAAACGAGGCGCATCCGGTCATGGATGACCTGACACGGGAGATCCAGTCCCTTACACAGCGTCTCACAGAATTGGAGGACGTGCAATTCAGGTTAGACGAGGCGACTGGACGTCTGGACCGCATTGTACTGGATAACCGGGACCTCAGTGCGCGCTTGCGGGATGCGCGTGAAACAGCCGAAGCAGCCTCGCGGCGCTCGCAGGCGGAGGTGATTGACCTGAACAAAGAGATCGAGAACCTGCAGAGGCAGAACAATGATCTCCTTGCTGTGTCCCGTGACATTGAGCGTAGCGTAGGCCAAAGGTGGTCGAACGAGCCTACAAACGTTCAGGAGCTCGAGATTCTGCTCGGCAACGCCACACGCGAGAACGAGGGTCTCAAAGAGAGGTTACGACAGATTCAGCGCTCGACGACGCAAATCCTTATGTCGAGTAACGGGCACGCGGCACAGGAAGAGTTGCGGCGCGAGAACCAAGGGTTGAAAGCCCAGGTGGAGGAGTTGGAGGAGTTGACTAAGGAGCTGCAGCGCTCGAGCGAGGAAGGGGAGCTGCAACGGGTAATGAGGGATGTGACGCACGAAAATGAGGCGCTGAAGGAGGATTTGAGGGGCTTAAGGGGGCAAGTGAGGCAAATAAGTGGGGAACGCAGAGCGGCGGTTGAACCGCTGCAGAGAGAGATTGGGGAGCTTAATGATGAGGTTAGAAGGCTGAGAGGAGAGCTCAGTGAGGCAAGACGACAGGCTGCGCGGCACTTGCAGCCTGGGCAGGACGATCCTTCAATTCCACCACCGGCTTATGATGAAGGTCATTTCGCATAATCTACTTACAACGTTGAATTCTCCCGTATACTTCGGTACTTCGGGTTTGACTCGGCGTCGGCGACATCAATCAAAATCAATACCCTACATCTAGCATCTACTTGTGGACAGTTGGCCAATGACCATCATATCGGATACTGCATGTACATTATCACGCACCTAGTAATAAGTATAGTATTGAGAGTTTAATAAGTACATGATATATTTTTTGCAATTGGTAGCTTTCCAACAACTTACTAAATAGTACAAGGCTAACTGTGTAGAATGTCAACTTCACCGTTTGCCCTCCTCAGGCTCTTAAGACTGATCTACTCTTGACTCACTTCCTCTTGCTCATCGATACATCTGTAAGCGAGGGGGAGAAGAGCTTCTCGAGGTTCTTAATTATCTATCTGATGGACAGTATCTACACAGATCTACACTGGCAGCAGCGCATCTGTCACTTTTTGGCATTCGATGATGGCTCTCCTCAGAAGCTTCAAGAGCGAGCCCACTGCGCCCACTGGCGGTTGTCAGGCCAACTCCAGAAACTTTTCCTGACAGTAGAACGCAACCCCAAGCATCGATTCACTTGGTTTCCTTTCTTCACTTTCGTGACTGCAAACACACAAGTTCCGCGACATGGAGCACCCTCAAGGGTCTGGGCTTGGTCATTCTGGCGTGTACCCATCACCTCCTTTGGCTAGCGATTGGGCAATTCACCCTTCCAACAGTGGGCCTCATGCAGAGGAAACCTTGGAGCCTGCTCATCACATCTCATCTACGCCAGCGGATCCTCCGAATCGCCATCTTCAAGATCCCCGCACTAAAATAGGCTCGCCTGTATATTCATGGCCAGCTCCTCACGATACACCCGGGCCTCCGCACGATGCTTACCTGCCAGCCGCCGCATCATATCAGCCATTCTTTTATCCTCCACAGGCCCAAAAGTCGCAGTACCCACCACATTGGCCGCCGCCTTACAAATCATCCCGACCCCTTCTCAGTGCGCCATCAGCGGAAACCAGGACTGGCCCGGGCACACCCTTCATGGCAGTGGACCCATTTCGAAGTGGACAGACTGGCTTTATCAATCTCCCTACGATAGATGAGGACCAACATAGTGGCCTTCCCACAGCTAATAGCTCCACCTCCAGTTTCGCTTTTCCTTCACGCCTTCACGCTCTCATCCTAAAGCTCAATGTCACGTACATCTATCTCTTTGGTACACTCCCTCGACAAGTATATCTCAGTTTTCTCCTCCGTCTGCCTGCCTTCTATTTCTCTCGTGTTACCATCATTTTCAAAGAAGCTCACATGACGATGGAGGAGATAAAGGAATTGGCTCTTGGGACATCGGATCCGATGGTTTTCCAGAAGCTCTTACGGATGAGCCCCTCCGGCGAAAATCTCACAGTAACCTGGGAAGGGTTCATCGATTCTGTGATGCGGGAATGGAAAACTTTGAATATCGTATCAGTCCTGTTGCTTTCGTGAGTGTAATTGACTACTTTCACATCTCGCCTGAACTCAACGACTCCCAGCGCCATCCTCTCGCTTTTGCAAATCGAAAGTGCTTCCGCAGAGCCAATCACAAGAAGTCTTGCACTCGCTTCGCTCATCTGCGCGCTTATGAGTTTGCTTTATGGGTGTATGTATATCATACGCTTTTCGAGCATGCGGAAGCCGATCAGAAGTGTGCAGTGGGCACTGGTCAGTTTCAGTCATTTATGCTACCTCGTGTCTGGGTGTTCACATTTTCGTTCGTGAAATAGGAGGCTCAGAAGACAGAAGCCCTGATCTTATGGAATGTTTGGGTATTGCTCGCAATGCCTGCGGCGTGGCTAGCTTGGTCAAATTTTTTTCACCCACTCAAAGATGATCATCGTATTAAATAGCAGTTTTCCAGGTCAGTCATACTCTATATTGCCTGCATAATGTCATTTGTCTGGCGAACAAATACCCTGGGACCAGAGAATGATCTGGTTTTAACAACGGCCGCTGAGCTCGCCATCCGTATCATGATATCCACTGTGTTGGGGCTCGGGTTGGTCTACTTCGCTCTGATACTGAACACTTTTCGGCACTATGGGACTTCCCTGGACAAAAAGTACCAGGAAAACCTCGCTTCAAGCTCGCCAACTCAAGACGGACAGCCAGCAAATGAAGGATTGCCTGGTCCCCTCAGCCCACCTTCTGAGTCATCCAGGGCCACTGCCTCGGCACTTAGCCACCAGGCGATTCCAAGTCAGAATGGACACATTCTTCAAGACAATCATTTTATGTCACCCACGCCATTCCAGGACAACTCCTTCGCTTCTAGCGAACACCACTCTAGCTACAAGGCCGACCCTTCAGTGAGCCATGCCAACCCCACAGTTCACTCGCCGTTGTCTAGTCCTTTCCCTCCTGCCTTACGGCCTTACCACTACCCGAACAGCACCTTTGGTCACACCCAAAACATTCCACTCACGGCTCTTCGTAACACAGGATATGCATCACCCGCAGAGTTACGGCAATACTACAAGGAACAACGATGGGAGGTGCAACGACTAGAGCCAGAGGTGGAGGAACAACGGCAAAAGCGAAAGGTGGAGGAGCGGCGGCGAGAACGAGAGGTGAAGGAGCAACCGCGAGAGGCGCAGCAGCGAGGAGATCATCAAGACGATGGGAGTTCGCCATCGCCCTTTCTCGGGCGAATATCCCCTTCTCCTTTCGTTCATATAGAGTCAGATGTGGAGGAACCACGGCGAGAACAAGAGGTGAATGAGCAACGGCGAGAGGCGCAGCATCGAGGAGATGATTATGCAGACGTTGAGTGGTCCTTGTCCACTCCTGCGAAAGGTTTCATTCGTATAGAGCCAGAGGTGGAGGAACAACGGCGAGAGCGAAAGGTGGAGGGGCAGCAGCGAGAACAAGAGGTGAAGGAGCAACGGCCCCGAGAGGCGCAGCAGCGAGGAAATTATCAAGACGTTGGGAGGTCGACATCACCCTTTCTCCCGCGAATGTCCACCACTCCTACTTTCCTTCCCCTTGCTCCTAGAGAACACCACTCCAGCAACGAGGCTGACCATTCAATGAACTATGCAGAACACCCCAAGGTTCACTTGCCATTGCCTAGTCCTCCCCCTGTTGTCTTAGGGCGTGACCCCTACCGGGACAACTCCTTCGCTCCTAGCGAACACCACTCCAGCTGGGTCAACCACTCAATGGGCCATGCAGAATACACCCCCACGGTCCGCTTGCCGTTGCCTAGTCCTTTCCCTCCTGCCTTACAGCCTGACCCCTCCCCGAACAACTCCTTCGGTCGCACCCAAAACATTCTCTTCACGGCTCTTCGTAACACAGGATATGTATCACCCCCAGAGTTACGGCAATATGAGGCAGAGCAGTGGGAGGCGCAACGACAAGAGCGAGAGGTGGAGGAGCAACGGCGAAAACGAGAGGTGGAGGAACAACGGCGAGAGCGAGAGGCGGAAGAGCAACGGCGAGAGCGAGCGGAGGAGAAACGGCGAGAAGATTATCGAGAAATTGGGATGTCGACATCGTCGGCACAGTTATGGAACTCCACATACCACCACGGCCATTTCCATCCACAGGCTCATGCTGAATTTACGGTGACCCACGAACCTGCGACGTCGTCGTCTGATCCAACCACTTCCGCTGTTGACCACTTCACGACTGTAAAGCCCCCAGCACCCGCAGCACTAGTAACCACGAAAGCACACACACCGACTGCTGGGATCCCCATTGCCCCTCTCGGTGATCTTCCTTCATTCAGCACAGGAAGCGATGATCTCCGCCGATCGCGAAAAAGACTTAGGTCGAGTTCGAGTGGTGAAGATATAGCGAAATCTGCCAGATCGGGCAATAAAGTTGATCCTGCTGCCCAGGTTCACGGTGCTTGGACCTCTCCCGTTGTGGCATCGATGTCACTGACTACAGGTGGTCACATCGAAAGCCTACGGAGTGTCGACTCGGAGGAGGGCCCTCGATTCTCATTCAACAAAGCCAATCCCTTGGTTCCGAAAACAGGTCTTCTACCCCCGGCCACTTTCACTTTCACTCGTGGAAGACACTGGTACCAAAGTGGTTCGAGACCTGTACCGGTTATGACGCCCCCGCCAAAGATACGATCCACTGGCAGGCGGATGCTCAGAACAGGTCGAGCTCATGCGTCACGCCGAGCCGAGAAAAAGGAGCCGAGCACTCTTCACGATGTGGTCCGCCAACGCGGGCGTCCGCCGTCAGCTGCATCTAGGAGCAGTTCTTCCTCTGCAGACTACGAAACGCCATCGGAAGGCTACTCGTCAGAAGCAAGTGTTCGTCCTCGATATCAGACCAATCACGAAGTGGGACCCTGGGGAAAATACGCGCCACTTGTGCACGATATCCCTTTGCCAGCCATTGAACCTGAGGAACTTTCTCCCACATACAACTTTGTAATTCAACCTCCCTCCCCATTGTCGAACGACATGGAATCATGATGGAAGTATAGGAATCCACCTAAAAGCCCTCTCCGGGTTCGTCTTGGTATACAGACAGTTACGATTACAACGAGCCGTATAGATGACCACCTATGATTATGATCACTTACACGTCTTTTTTCAATGATATCCCTTTTGCTGCTAGTGCACTCCCAAGGAACTCACGCGGCCACCAGTGGTTTCTAGTTTACTGACAGTGGTCTTGTCGTAGTCATGTAAGTTGGATAAGATTGGATAACGGTCAGGTAAGGCGCTTCACCATGCGAGCCTTTCGTGATTCGATGCTTGTGAATAAGTTTGCCCAGAGTCAATGCGTGGTTCTTGCGCCACTCCCAGCCCCTCTCTCTACCTGTAACTTCCATAGAACTCCACGAAAGTCAATGCGATCCTCCTCGAGATAGCTCGAGATCCTTATGAGCTGAGTGTAGCCGGAGGGAGTGCCCCTCAAATCCATCCGCAGGGTCGCTACGCGTGTTTGTGGGCATCCCGGAGGCTGAGATTGAAGGCCTAGGGAGCTGGCGTACTACCCAAGTCGAAAATAGAATTGGCAGGAAATTTGATTAGGTTGCTCCGTATGGCCGTACGCGTCATCGTCGCCAACTGCACATTGCGCACTGCGCAGTGCACGCATTTGGCATGCATATTGTCAAACCCACGATGGCGACGCAAGTCCACGCTAACCTGTCTGGGTACCCTTCAAAGGCATCGACACCGGCGAGCTGCTCACATACATAGCTGATAGAGTCAGCTACAAGTCAGCTATGTATGGAATGCACTGCTTTTCTCCTGCTTTTCTCGATCCTGTTTCGTATGGTCTCACTCTTGACATCTTATCATCCGCTTGGTTCCAAAAATGACGGTTGGCGACGCACAAGTTTGTTCCTGACGACCACTACGTACCTGCTTGCCACACGCCTTGTACAGCCCACTTGTGGCACGACGTCTAGCAGTGGTATTTAATCCGCAGCACCCTCCCCTTTCCAGACCAGCACTTTTCCTTGAAGCCCTGTGGCCAAAACCAACAATTCTCGCATCGTCGCAATGTCCAAGCCTCGGCTCCGTGTTCTCGCTGGCACTGGCGCGTCTCCCACTAATGTCGAACTCAAACCCATCCACACAGGCCACCCCGTCAAGCTCGCCTCAGATCTCTTCGAGGGAGAGCTTGTCGTACACATCAAGGGTCTTGAGGGCTCGCATCCCGACACCAGAAGTAGCTCAGGGGATTACTTTGCGAAGTCGGAGCGTGCGGGGATCACATGGAGTATCCAGATGCAAGGTGTGTACCTCGAGTTAGGGTAACGTTGATATCGTCATAGAGGGGGCTGACAGCAGGTGTTTCACGCGTACAGGTCGGTTCCTACATCCCGTATCTGCAGACGACGTGCTCTTCGGGAACACGTTCGACCGTCCGCTAGGGCTACCCTGGGGGTCTGGCGCCGCGCTCAAATTTATGAAGTCAGTACCGTTCTATCATGTGTGGCTGCCCGCGAATCTGAAACAACTTGTTAGCTACATTGACCCGACGCTGGAGCACGATCTCACATCGCAGAAGAAGCCATGGGCGCTTTCTCCGCTCATTGCCACCATGCCGCACTTCGTACACGCACGGGTGCCTGCTGGTGATGAGAAGTCTGAGTTTCTTGCGCCACCGTCTGCGCACGGTAACCCCTCCTCTGCGCCAGGCAACAAGTATCTCAAGCGGCCAGCGTTTCCTCCGTTAGAGCCCATCGGAGACGACACCTCGCAGCTGCACCTCGCATGCCCGGGCGCGCCTTCACCCTCTGGTTCCTCCGGCTCGCCGTACTCGTCGTCGTGTAGCGTCGGTTCCGGCTCCTCGTCGGATGTGGCAGAACTTGCATCATCATCTACGTCTTCCCTTGTGTCAACGCTATCCGTTGCCTCAACGCCATATGTCTCCGCCAGTGGACAGCCGGGGCCGAGTTCGAAGCCGAGTCTGATGAAGAAGATGGCGGGGAAAGCGAAGAAGAAGAAGTCTAAAGGCCAAGGTTCGGAGCTAGGGCTGGAGAACGCAGCGCAGCGTAGGGCGTACTTCAGTACGGCTGCCCATCGGCAGAGCATTGCCTTCGGGCCAAAGGTATGTGCCAGTCCTAAGTAATATTGTGGATGTGATTGTGGATGTGAAGAGCTTACCAAGAGGGCTGTACTATGATTTAGGACATTATCACCACGGACTTCTGCTACGGCTTCCTCGAGTTCAGTCCTACCTTGGCGCTGCGGCTGCCCGGCGGAATCACGTTCGACCTGATGCGGTACTGGGACGGTCAGCCCGTGAGGTTTGTGTGCTGTGAGCGGAAATGTGCGTCCGCTAGCCAGAGTGGGAATGAGGAAAGCGAGCCATGGGGCACCGTGTATTGGTGCGTTGCAATCGAGATGGGCTCCGATGACGATGGCGAGGATGGGTAGAAGGGGCTTGGATGGGGCTGCGCTCCTCATCGCTCAAAGCCTCCGTGGACATTTCTTGATCAGTTTCCCGCTGGTGTGATTCCATGTAGATGCATTTGTGTATGTGTATGTAATATCGATTTTTGAGCTTATGCTGAACGGTCGAATATACAATGTCCTTAGTGGCTCAGTACAAACTCGCATGACGCAGCAGTGAGGACGTTATGAGTAGATCATGATCGCCGGTTCCCGATCAAAACGCGCTTCTAAGTTCGACCGTCGAAGTGACGAATCCAAGATACTAAAAGTATACAACAGCGTGTGTGGCGGTGGACTCTGTACATGCGCAGTTTTTTCGCTGGGCACATAATAAGAGATGATTTCATGGCCGGGGGCCCGGTCAAGGGGACACGATTTCTAATTGTCTGACGTCACCGTAGTTGTCAAATTTAAAGGTCTTGGTTTCGGTCCGCGACACAGCTAGTTAATAGCATTAGTAGCAGCAGTAGTGGCCCGATACTGATAGCTGCTTCAAAAAATGAGTAAAGGGCAAATACAAGGCCTGGGCCCGATTTTCAATAATGTACGTAGACGATCGGATGTCCGAAGGCAGTGGCGGCAACAATGTTGCCGAGCAAATTGTTTACCTTTCAATGCGATCTCTCAAAGTCTATCCCTTCCGATTCACGACGCACGCACGCCTGAAACGCAGCACATCTTTAGCGTCTACGACACCGCCAAGGGTACCCTCAATACGACTCGCGGCCACAAGCACACTTAGCACAGCCGGCCTCTGATTGATCTTAATACCACCTTGTGTGTTCGCTCCGTGTGTGAATTTCAGCACGACACCAAGCAATCTGGCCTATGGACCAGCGCTCACGTTCTCAATCGGTGGTGCACTTACGTCCTCCAAGCCTCCCAGTGAGTCGCTACCCAACCATTTCTGTCATTTTCACTCAACTCCCCACGTTAGCAGTCCCGCACCAGCAGGATTCTGCAAAAGGTGACGAACTTGAAGGGCAGGATCCGCCTCCACACCCGGAGGTCACCCTCTAAGGATGGACGCGATCTAAATCACCCATATCCCAGCCAGATTGGTGACATGCGAATCCACAGCGGAGCAAAACCGTACATGTCCTACCCGTTGCTGGGCAACATGCTCGTAGAGCCGTTCAGCCCCGCCAGCGGAGAGGACTCGTCGTCTCAGTCGGGCTCGCCGTCGGGCAGCGAGTTTAGGCGCCCGATTCACCTAGCCGATCCGTCCAAGGCAGCACAGGCTGTGCATCGACCGAGCGGGGCAGCGAGGGCGGTGCCGCCTGGTGCAGGCGCAGGTGTAACTTCCAATGGCGGTATCGACGGCCGTCCGCTCGAAACAGACATGCAGTACAACAACCATACATATCTCCACTCTTCTCAATTTACTCAGCCTGTACCGACGCACGATGCGGAGGGGATGGCTCATAAACGTCTTTCTCTCAGCATTGACGGACTCCCAATTGCCGCAGACACGCGGCCTACAGTGCTTTACGGCTTCGACAAGACTTCCAAGCCGCCTTACTCCCAACCACGCGTAGTCGACACGGAGATGAAGACAAGGATGCCTACGCCTGGGCCCACGCCTCCGCCGAAATCACCGAAACACAGGCCGACACCCTCTATCATAATAACCGACCCTCCACAGTCGTCATCGGCATCAAAGGGTCCACAAACCAATCATAAAGACTGCTCCGAAGGAGCGAACAGCCCTCCCATACCAAAAATCGACGACAGAGATGCGACGCGTGCCCTGACCCGCAAGGCCGCCCCCGAGGACCTCAAGGGCGGCGTCGACAACCCACTCACCCTACCCAATACAACCCATGCAACGACCACCCAACTCACTTCTGCACCGCCCATTCCTCCATTACTGCGACCTTCAACACGCCTGCACACCATAGCACACACGCAGTCGAGCTCGGCGCTGGCTGCCTTGACCTTTGCCAACACCCCCGCCCCTGCGCAGAATCAACCTACCTTCGCACGCCGCGACACACTCCCGCTTCCACGCCTCACACTTCCCCGTTTCACCCTCACATCGCAGGACGGCGCTGCCGCGCGCCTTACGCCCAGCATCATCCTCCGCCCGCCGCCCCTCCCGCTCAACCTCCCTCCACTCCCGCCCATCTCGTCCTTATCACTCCCACAAGCTTCCGGCTCGGCGCAGGGAACGGGATCAGCGAGACTCAGAGGGATGCCGGAGCTGCCGCATAACACGCGCCATGAGGATGACGACGATGAGCATGAGCATGATGACGACGAAGATTTGGAGGATCTGGAAGACGACGAAGGTAGCCGCCCGCCAAGGCCGAGCTTTAGCAGCAGTATCTTCAGCTCGGAGAGCACGAGCGCGAGCTCTTACCTCAATCCCGACTCCGTACGGGGAAAGACTCATTCGCGCTCGTCGTCGTACGCGCGCTCGGAAGGACATGGAGATCATCTGGAGCTCCCTGGCCCCGATACGTCACGCATCGATCTGTCATCTTTAAGCCAGCGGCTCTCGCCACAAGCGGATAGGAAGGGAAAGGGAAAGGCAACGCATGGTGCGGCAGCATCAGTTGACGATGAGGAAGAGCAAGCACGGCACGCGGCGCAGATGCGCACGCCGACGAGCGGGGCGCCGTACGGGGACTACTTTTCACTACGGACCAGGCTGCCGCAAGGAACTGGCAGTCTGGATCGGACTGGTGGTGGAGGTGGGATACTAGGCGCGGGGCAGCGCACGCCGCGGCCGGAGGACATGTTACATGGGACTGGTCACGTCGCCGCTGTACCGCTTCGGGCATCTATATCGGTACGGACGCCGATGCCCTTGAGCCCTAGGCCGGGGATGTATACGCATGCGTCGAAAAGTATGATTGATTTTCGGGCGGTCGAGACGAAGGAACAAGTGGAGATGATGGTGAAGAGGGAGATGGATGTGGCGGAGGAGGAGGAGAGGAAGAGGCGGAGGGGAAGTAGGGTGTTGTTGAATGAAGTTGGTGCCGAGAAGGGGAAGGGAAAGAGCAAGGATGCATTTGTGGATTTGGACAGGAATGTGGCCACAGAAGATCTTGTGGGGGACAGCCCGTCACGCGTGGCGTTGCACAGACGCATTAGCAAAGCCCCACCATACGAGGCCACGACCTCGACTTCCTCAGCCCTGCGGCGGCGGCGGTCCATGCCCACATTCACCGAGACCTCGGATCCACCGCCATACCCGTCATTCCACCCGCAGCGCGCGGAGATGACGATCCAGCCCCGCGACGACGAGGGCCGTGAGCACCTCCCGTCGTACACCAACGACATCTACATGCGCGCCATTTTCCCGCGCAAGATGGAATTTGTCGCCGCTGGTGTGCAGGCGAAGGACCGCAAGTGGCGCCGCGTGCAGTGTATTATCGACGGCACGGCGCTCAAAATCTACCGGTGTCCCGCGGGTGCGTCGGGAGTGTCGGCCTTGAGTGAGTGGTGGGAGAAGAAAGTCGGAGTGGGGGATGTCAGCGTCGGCGCGTCGGGGCTCGATGGGGGGTCTCCACAGGCTAGGGATGATGCTGCTGAAGTGGATGCTACGACGGAAACAGTGTCAAAGCTCGAGGATGGGAAAAGCGCGGGGCAGACGGACCTACATGTAACCACGCCAATTACGCCCGTTACGCCGGAGAGGACGCAGCCGCAGCTAAGTGGCGAGCATCCATATGTTCCGGGACAGCCGGCGACGGCGCGGGTGCCCGACCCCCAACCGCAGTCTCATGCGCAGCCGCCTGCGACGCGCTCGAGGCTTAATCTGGCGGTGAATCTATTGCGGCCGTCGAAAGGGCACAGTCGCTCGAATAGCGACACAATAAACGCGGAACTGAACACGCCCTCGAGTTCGATGGCTAATTCAGATCCAAATAGTCTTCTGCCTGTGGCGTCGGCGTCGTCGGCATCTTCGCGTCCAGGGAGCGCGACATCTTCGCGACCACAACAACAACCACAGCATAGCTCACAGGACCCAGATCCAGCAGACCTGATACGTGCATACACGATGCAGAACGCCGAGAGTGGGCTCGGGAACGATTATATCAAGCGGAGGAACGTCATCAGAGTCCGCGTGGAAGGGGAGCAGTTCTTACTGCAGGCGCGAGATGTGGCGGATGTTGTTGCGTGGATCGAAGTCAGTTACCTATCGTATTTCTTTCACTGTAATTTTTGAACTCACGTCGGCATAGGCTCTCCAGGCTTCGGCTAACGTCGCACTGGACCTGGATGAACGGCTGATGCCAAAGGGTCCACTGTTCCCCAGGCGCAGGCGGCGCCGTAGGCCGCGACCACCAACGGACACCACCACGCCAGGGCGGGCTAGTGGCACAGTGATTGAAACTTGAGCGCGCCTGGGTCATGAACGCATCACAAACTATGCATAGCATTTTCCAACACGGCAAACTCCATTTTTTATTTACTTCAATTTCTTACAAGCCACGGATGATATATTGCTTCTTAATTACACTCTTATCCCTGCTGTACTCATCTACTTATGTGCGCAAGAACATTATTTTACAAAATGAAAATTGCAGTTTCTTGTTTATGTAGATCTCATTACGACGGAAGGAAAAACGAGGCCGAAAATTTTGCAGCAGTGGGTGAAAATGAGATTCCCACGCTCCGAAGTTTGCCGGTTTTGGGGGGAGTGTAGATAACGTCTTGTTGATCCCAACCACCATCGATATTGAATTACTCTTGCTCATTATCTTACCCGTCCTACTCGCTTCCTAACGCTGCCCAAGGCCACAGCCACTTATCTGACGGAGACGGAATGGCGGACTCAACAACGGAGATTGATCTTGACTCGGTCATCGACCGTTTGCTTGAAGGTGAGCTGGCACACTACTTCACGGGACACGCCGTAGGGGGGCAACCGTGGCACGACATTCGATGCAGATGGCGGGCAGGCGGTGAATTGAGGGCATGGAAGCAGCCTGGAAGGAGCGGTGTGGTTTGCTCGGCTATGGGTGCCACCTGGCGCCTCGACCTTGAGGTCGTGTTTTTGCGTCCGCAATTGTACCCCGCAGCAGACCTGCAACCGCACGCAGAGGCATAGTTGAAGGGGCAGATGGTTTTCGTTGCATCGGCGCCATCCTCAACATTACAAAGAGCTCTCTTCTAATGCCGTTGCACCTGGTGCCCTGACCTCGCCGTGGTATGATTGCGGCTACAATTCACCGCCCAGCGGATCTACATTCTATACCCAGAGACGTTGTCGAGAGAACGCACGTTTCGTCTTGCATCAGGCCCTTCTCGTCATTGAAAAGAATTGCTTTCTAACGCCGTTCTTTTTTCTGCAGTCCGTGGCAATCGACCTGGCAAGCCCGTGCAACTCCAAGAATACGAAATAAAATACCTATGTACAAAAGCGCGCGAGATTTTCATCAACCAGCCTATCCTCCTCGAGCTCGAGGCCCCCATTAAGATTTGCGGTGCGTGGTGTGACTTGTATTTCATATTCCAGTAACTGACTCCCCTGCTCAGGTGACATACACGGCCAATATTACGACCTACTCCGACTTTTCGAGTACGGCGGTTTCCCGCCAGAAGCAAATTACCTCTTCCTCGGCGACTATGTGGACCGAGGGAAACAGTCTCTCGAGACAATCTGCCTCCTGCTTGCCTACAAGATCAAATACCCCGAAAACTTCTTCATCTTGCGCGGCAACCACGAGTGCGCCTCTATCAACAGGATATACGGCTTTTACGATGAATGTATGGACCCCTCCTGACAGGATGATGTAATGTGGTTTTCTTGACGACCGTTTGCAGGCAAACGCAGATACAACATCAAACTCTGGAAAACGTTCACCGACTGCTTCAATTGCCTCCCAATTGCCGCCATCATTGACGAGAAGATTTTCACGATGCACGGCGGGCTAAGTCCAGACCTGCAATCGATGGAGCAAATACGGAGAGTTATGCGCCCGACGGACGTCCCGGATACAGGTGAGTTTTCTTTCGTCTGCATGAATGGCGATGTGCTGAAGGTTGTTGATTACAAGGTCTTCTGTGCGATCTTCTATGGTCCGACCCCGACAAAGACATCACAGGCTGGTCAGAGAACGACCGAGGGGTATCATTTACGTTTGGGCCTGACGTGGTGTCGCGATTCCTCCAAAAGCACGATATGGACCTGATTTGTCGAGCGCATCAGGTGCGTGGTTCTTCCGCAGTATACTCGCCCTTCCAGCGGACTATCATCTCCGTGTCACGGATCATAATGCTGCCAGAGTTTTGGCCGTCGTATCCGTCGGATATCTGTTGAAACGAGGACTAACGCAATGTTCAGGTCGTGGAAGACGGATACGAGTTTTTCGCTAAGCGGCACCTAGTGACGCTGTTCTCAGCACCCAATTATTGCGGAGAGTTCGACAATGCGGGAGCGATGATGAGTGTGGACGAGACGCTGCTGTGTTCATTCCAGGTACGCCTTGAGCTCGTCCATTTCCTTTTATGCGCATTGCTGACGTATTGTGTTCTCCATAGATCCTGAAACCAGCAGAGAAAAAGGCGAAGTACCCGTACGGCGGGATGAACGTGGGGCGTCCGGTGACGCCGCCGCGCAAGCAGAAGAAGAAGGACAACAAGATGGGTTAGACGAACAATGGACTACGTACGCTCTCCGTACGCGCGCTGCGCACCGTTGTCGTCGTCTTCCATCCCCATATCCCCCGTTCGGGTTCCCCCTCCCTTCTCCCTCCTCATCTCCACATGTCCGCTCATATCCCATATCCCATTTCTGTTGGTTTTATATTTCCCTTTCTTTATTTGTTGATGCGGCTTGTTTCGCTAGTACAGTATGGCATTTGGCATTTGCGAGGCATGACGCTGCGCTGCGTTCGTTGGTTCTGGCGTGATTTGGGCTCGGGGTGAGGAAATGGCTGGGGCCGTGGTTCCGTGATGCAAATCGCGCGGGGCCAGGTGGTGGGGGATGGACATGACATGACATGGCAATGGGATGGAGGGATGGAGGGATGGGACCATGGTAGGCTTGGATGGGATCACTGGGATGCTGGGTATTTGGGGCTTCGGCTTGAACCAGTGCACTGGCTCGTCGATATCAAGCAACTCCAACGCATTTCACTCGTTCTTCGAACCGCAAACTACTCACAATTGGAACTCCAAAAAACGCCGATATCAATCGTGGTATCCGGGTACCCATCTGTGACGGCCGTTGAGGCCTAGATGTGAAGATAATTAGGCTCCCTTGCCCTGGGTGACTCTGTTGAGCCTTGGCCCTTGCCGATGGTTATTGGCTGGCGTTACTAGTTGCATGCAAGTAAGGCCCGTTGCAGATCTTAGCCAAAGAGTCAAGGAGTCCACTGTCCACACCACCATCGCTGGAGCGGTAGGCTTAAATATTAATTATGCCAGTATCCAGTCTGATCCCAGTCAGTATGGTACCCGTGACCTCGCGTGTGTCGTTCGACCCACGCATCCCCGCGCATCATCCCCCCCACGACCCCAACGCTTCGCGTGCCTCTGCTTATGGCCTGTTTGATGACCTATCTTACCCCCGTATAATTTCCATTTTGCCGCTACTACGCCCGCCGTACTATTTCATTTTGGGGGAACTTGTGGTATATACTCTCATCTCTGATACCAGTACCAGCGTACGACTACCCCCATCCTTTTTTCTGCCTCCTATTAGAGCTGAGATTCACCATTATTTAAATCTGGTGTTCGGGAGGTAGCGCTTACACTTGTCTAACTTCACACAAACCACCTCACGCTCAGACGAACCGATGTGGCAATTCCTCAGAACTTTGCATACAGGACCCTGATCAGTACTCACCGGCTGCTCACCGATGATCTTCGCATAAGGATCCTGTCATGCATGTCCAGAGTTCCGAGTCGGTGAAGGTCGGTGATCTGCAAGGGACGTACCATAAGGCGCGGTAGTATTACGATGCGTCATGGCCACAAGACCAAGGGAGGTACATGCGTAACATGGAGTTGTTGACAAGGTCATTCCGAATGACACTGATCAGTGAGGTGCAGTGACACCGACAGTAAGTAACAGCAAGGGTATACTGTGCACGCGCCGGAAGGTCTGAATGAAAATGAATCCGTGCGGGGTTGTGCGGGGCGGCCCCGCGACACAAGTACGATGTGATGCGGAGGCAAAGCTTGGCGATCACGATTGCAATTTGCAAGTAATTGACACTACAGAAGTAATGGCGCTGGAATTAAGAAATGGCAGAAAAGAATAGATTCGTTACAAATACAGAGTGCGTATACGAGTCGTGGAGCGTATCGGTGTGGAATTCCTCCTCCCGGATTAGCGTACGTAGAACAGGACATGAAGATAGTGTAGTGCTCCCAGATGAAACAGCGATTGGTATGTGGGATGTTATGTACGAGCCCCGAGAAAGAGAAAGAGGATGAGCCCTTAATTCTTGAACTCGGGAGCCTGCTCATGGAAAGAGCCGGAGGTTTTTTCGTCCTTGACGTCGTGTGTGACACCGGCGTTTTGGGCAGCGATGGCTGTGATCTGACCGGTGGCCGTATCGCCATCGAAGAGGGCGGCGGTTTCCTCGAGGGTGCGGTTCCTGCTCTCGATGACGACTGTAAATGGCGTTGATGAGTTGACTGTCAAAGGGAGCACATGGAAGGGTCCAAGACATACAGAAGTAGAGGAAGAGGGTCTCAACGACGAGCCAGCAGCAGTACACAATGTAGTACTTCCAGCGGATGGCATCTGATAGGGGTGTAAGAAAGGCGGTAGCGCAGTGACAGCCTGGAAGACCTACCGAGTGCGATGGGGTTGACATATTGGTTGAAGATGAGCGACAGGGAGATCGCGAAGTTGAAAATATTGAAACCCTTGGCGCGAAGCTGGTAGGGCAGAATTTCCAGAGTATACGAGACGATGAGGGGCGTGAAGGCAAGACTGCAAGCGCGTCGTCAGAATGAATGTCATCGGGTATTCAGGCAAGAGAAAAACATACTCGTAAGAGGCGTAGAACAGGAAGATGAACGCAATGACAGCGTGTGCAGCTCCCGTGGATCCAGTGTTGGCAAACACGGCGGAACAGACGGTTTGCAGGGTGAAGAAGATCGTCATGCCAATCGCGGAGGACAGGAAGAGGAAGCGACGGCCGAGCTTATCAACCATGGAGGCGGCAAGGAGAGCCCAGGCCAAGTTCCAGATTTGGAGAATACCGTTGATGAGGAGCTGGTGGAGGGGATTGGTGATACCGATGCCGTTGAAGACCTTGTTGAGATAGTAGGAAACGAGACCGTTACCGGACCACTGTGAGAAGAAGGCGAGGCCGAGGATGATCCTCAGGCGCTTCCTGTTTCCGGGGGTGGCAATGAAGGACTTCCAGCCGACGTTGGAGGCAACTGTGCGGTCAAATTCGATGGCAGCCTTGATTTCCTCGAACTCGTAACGGACAAGAGGATCCTCGCTGTTGCCGTCGGCGTGGTAATAGGCAAGCGTCTTCAGTGCCTGCTCGTCCTTGCCCTTGCTGACGAGCCAACGAGGAGACTCGGGACAGAACCAGATGAGGGCAACTTGGAAGATGGCAGGAAGAGCTTGGAGGACGGAAGGAATACGCCATGCCCAGGTGCTTTGGATTTTGAAGGTTCCGAAAGTGGTCCAGGCGGCACTGTGGGCCTATAATTAGAGAATATGTATTGGAATCCGCATGGGGGAACCTACATGATAGCTCCAGAATACCAGAGGGAGTTGTAGGTCGAGGTCAGGGGGGCACGGTGGGTGGGATATGCAACTTCGGTGACCAACATCGGAGCGGCGTTCGCTAACCACGGAGTTGATATCATTTTAACATTATGATCGGAGGAAAGGATACGAACCAGCGAAGGTAAGACCGAAACCGATGAGGAAACGAGAACCAATGAACATGCCAACGGATTGGGAGGCGGTTTGGACAGCGGTGGCAATACACATGATAACAGCACCGATGAAGATGGCCGGGCGACGTCCAAGACCGTCAGAGAGATAAGGTGCGAAGGGGTAGGCCGCGAGCGCGCCAATGTTCTAAAGAGTTAAGTCGGACGTTGTTCGACGCGCAGACAGTAAAGTGGACGCGTACCTGGATGGCATTGAGCAGACCAAGTTGGCCTCCAGTGGGCGTATTGAAGTAGTCATTCCACTGTTCCAAAGATTGGAGACCGTTCATCATACTTCCATCATAACCGTTGGTCGACGAAGTGATGAGGCTGGAGACGAAACACAATTAATACATGAAAGAGTGCGCAGCAGTGGATAGGGGTGCTTACAGCAAGACGATCCATCCGTTCAGAGCGATGAGTCTGGCGACAATCGACCGTCAGAAAAGTCTAAAAAGGTAGCAGCTGAGGCACATACCGTCTGTTGTTGTACCATTTCCTGTTGGGATCCAGAAGATGCCCGTAGGCTGCTTGAGCTCCGCCAGTGGTTGCTGCAGCGCCTGCTCCCATTGTAAGACTTGACTAATAGGGGAGGGAGGGAATGGGTGAGAAGCCATGGCGAGACGTGTGGGGTTTTATATAGCGGTTGGGGTATAGGTGGGGAACTATACTTATGGAAGTGTGTTCAGATGACCGGGGTTCGCTGGTTTTTCCAAAGGTACGCCGGCTGCTGATCGGCTGCCAGGCAGCGGTTATCGCTTGTTTTTTCGGTGCCCGCTGATGGCTTGATGCAAGATGCACGCTACACGGACAGGCTTCAAGTTCCTTCCAGGATTTAACCAAGAGTTTAAACATACGCTTGTCCTTTTCTCCACCCCCCAAGATGCCAGAGCCTCCCTCGTCACCGACCAGCACGTTTCATGCCAACGTATATTTAAAATGTACTATTACTGATTGTATTACTGATGCACCAATTTGACGAAGTTTCTCCACATTCAATTATGGGGTAAAATTCCAATAACGTGGGCCAGGGTTCGATCCGGACGTTTCAACAAACGCCACGGCCACAGCATCAGGAGGCAGCACACTGAACATGCATCATGCACCTCCGACATTCCTCCGCCACACTCACGTTCTAGGACCTGCAAAAATCTATTTTTCTGCTCGGCGCATCAGCAACATGTCGCCATATACCAAAGCGGTTTATTCGGCAGGTTTTCCAACAAGTCGTGGTCGATTGGGCAAGGTCACGTCGGTGAGAAGTTCGAGTCTAAAAGGTTCCGCCGCGCGTTTTCGGCCTACCCCGTGGGCACCCCGTGTGTCAAAGTGGTGATCACTGTTAGGCAGAAATGGTCAGGCGAAATGTCCCTGTAGCACATCGCATGTGCTTCATATGGGGACGTGCGGGATGTGTGTTGACGTGGGAGGTAGACAGGTTCACGCGCTTGTTTACCCCTTTGGAAAGTGCAACCTGAGGATTGAAGAGAACACGTCTATTCCACAGTATATCGGACATCGATAAATTTTTGAAAGCCAAAATGAAATGATACAAACCCAGTTGGCAGGATCACAGCCACGCCCAGAACGCCAGGTCCTATTTAGAGTCGCTTGAGCAAGTCACTCGCCGATGTGTCGGAATTAGAGACTTCGTTGGGTGTTTCCCTGATTTCGGTGGGCGCCTGGTTCGCGGGCGAGACGTTCGCAGATTCAGTATCCGCCCTCTTCTTCCTGCTGAAGGCAACACCCCAGCTACTAGCCAGATTGGCCAGCGTGCTGCTTGCAGTCAGAGATGTCCGAGCTGCCTGACTAACTCTGCTTTGGGCCGCTGAGCTAGACGCTAGAGGAGAGGTCTTTGGAATGTGGTATGACGTCGTTCTAAGCCTGCCGGCGCCCTTGACAGTGTTTGCCATGCCCTCGGATATCGAGCCCTCAGGAGAAGGGGTGGGTGGCAGTCCGAATGGATTTGCATCGCCAGAACTAGACGCGGTGGAGGGAGACACCATGGGCTGCTCAGATAGTGCGATCGTGGGAGCCGCCTTGGCCATTGGGGATCCTGACGCGGCACTTCCCATGGCAGGAAGTCGGCCGACCGAGAACCTGGAGGTTGTAGACATGCGAGACGCCCGAGACCCTGGGCGCAAAGGGGATGGAGCGCCAGGAAGGTGTTGTGGGGCAGACCCCGTGTGATGAGATTGCGAAGGTAGAGGTGGGGATGTCGTAGGGGAAGGTGATCTGACCGGTGATTGTGGCACAGGTTCCACGGGAGTGGCCTGGGCAAGAAGCCGTGATAAGGATGACGGCCGCGCGGTAGGTGAAGAGTTCGCCCGAACGCGTACTGGGAAGAGGGCTGAGTTAGGCGGGTGCGTGACTAGGAACGACTCCTCGACTTCCGCTTCCGGGGGACCAGGAGGGAGCGTGGGCGGGCTGTTTCCTTGGACGGCTTCCTTGGGATCCTTGTCATTAGAAGCCTTCCTAGATGAGACCCTTCTTTTGTTGTGGCTGGGCTGTGTCCAGTCCTCAACTTCGAGCATGTAGTACTTGACGCCTTCGCCAAGTCCATATGGATTGCTGTCTGGATCCTTCACGAGTAACCGAGGCGAAAAATCAATATCCAATTCATTCACCCGAAGAAAAATTGACGAACCTGACGATCGACTACACGCTCCGTTATTGAAGTGATCCTGGCAACAATCCATTCCCTAGTCTTCAGCTGTTCTGCGAGGTGTCCAGTTGCTTGGAGGAAGTAGTGTGGAAACGACACTGCCAAGCCAGGTAAAAACTCGGATCTCAATGTCACTCGACGTACACCCACAGAAACTACGTACCATTGAACGCGGCCCACGGCTTGGAGACCGAATTCCTCGTTGGGAGGAACAGCGCTAGGTCACCTTTTGCGAAGTTTCGGAAAGAAATCTTGCCCTTCGCACGTTCACGATACTCCTTGCACTGCTTCTGCCACTTCCTGATCGTCGAGCCGGTCTTCGTGATAGCTTCCAGGAAAACGTCGTGGTCGAATGCCCGAAGTGTTTCCAGTGCCGTCGCAGGGTCGGAAGGGTCGATGGGCGACGGTTCGTCAAAATGGCCAATGATACTGTGTCGCATGCCAGTGGAGAAGACAGAGTCGGCGAGATTGATCGATTGTTTGGAGGCTGAAGGATGGGCGGCCATGACCTGCGCAGAGTGAAGGGCCTTCACATGTGAGTTGCGGAAGCTGATAGCAACATCCAAAATCTGAGCAATCAGGCGGCTGCCGTCCTCCAGCCGTTGTTCGAAATCGTGCTGAGAAACTTGGCCCACTCGAAGGTCATCACGCAAGAGACGCTCAACGTGACGGGCTTCTCGGAGCTCCCGCTCGACACGCTGTAGCTCATCGCGAAGCCCGACAGCATCGGCGTGAGCGATCTCCACCTCTGCACGAAGGTCCTTGATTTGGTGGTCGGCGCGTTCTTGAACCGCCTCCAGCTCGGCAAACTGTCGTTCAAGGACGGCGCGGTCGCCATCGGCCTCGGCAAGATGGTCACGAATGGCCCGTTCGTGCTCACAGGCCTGGGCTCGAAGAAGCCGGTCCTTCTCCTCCTTGGAATCCTTCAGTGCGGAGTGAACCTCTTCACTTTCGGAACGAAGGGCCTGTATTTGCGCCTCCAGATCCTCCCCCCGGGCACGAGCACCCTCCAGATTCCGTAGGTTTACTGCCTGCTCCTCCAGCAGATGGTTGACTTTCTCCGCGTTTCGCGTCTCTAGAGCTTTCACCTCCTCGAAGTCGACCTGGACTCGCGACAGCTCCTGACGCAAATTCTCCGCAACTCTGGACTGTTCCGTGGCATCCGACAATGCCTTCGCCAGCTCCGACCGCTGCTGCTCGATATCAATCTGCAACTCCGCATTGCGCTGCTCTACGATTCGGCGGGCATGGAGTTCGCTCTCCAATTGCGCCTTGACATGATGGAGGTCTCGCTCTAGTCGGTCTGAACGATCTTGTTCCCCAGTTACATTAGATTCTTTTTCGAGCAATTTCGCTTTCAATTGATGAATGTCGCTTTGCAGTGCTCGGCGCTCTTCGTTGAAGGCCGAGTCCTGGTGGGCCTTCTGGTCATGTGCTGCTTGAAGTTGTTCGACGATGTCCTGATACGCCTGCTGGTCGGCTTCGATCGCTATCTGGAGCGTCAGCTGATATTCAATATAGAGTTGACAGCAGACTCAGACTCACATCGCCGTCGAGATACCGATACGCGAGAGGCAGATAGCACTGGCGGACGTTTTAGTGATAACAAAAGGTGCGCTGCTGAGGAGCAACTCACATGATCGTTCCGCAATGCGATCAAATCCTGACTCTAAACCGTCCATTTTGGCGACTAGCTTGTCGAGTGCTGCCCGACATTCTCGGACAGCTCGAACAGCGGAAGCGTCGCCGTTTGATTGGGAGGAGTGGTCGAGGTCGTCTAAAACCCGGAGAAGACCTGGATATTTCTGGAGGTCAATATCTCTCCGATTCAAACGGGAACCGGCTCCGTTACCATCTATATCTTCGCGTTCCATTGAATACGACGCGTCGAGATTTCCTGACGGGGTAAAATCAATTATAGGGACCGGATCATCCATACCACGTGTCTCGAAGGGCAGCTGCCCATGAAGCTCCCCACGATAGACCTGACGTCTTTTTTTCTCGCTGGCGCTGTATGAGTATGGTAAATGCATTAGATTGAACTTGATATGGGGTCGAAGCAACGCACGAGAGCTTTGCCATGACCTCAAGGATGCTTTGTGCTCTTTGGTAGAAAAAGCGAGCTACATGTCGGATTCAGCATCATGCATTCGACCGAAAGGTGAGGACCCACAAAATTCTTTTCGCCGCACAATTTCAATTACGGTGGCACCGTACGCGTACAACATATTGTGTAGCCGTTGAATGTGCGGAAAACTGTTCTTCCCCCTAAAACTAGCCTGAAGGGTCGCGAGCGATGGGGGAATGTGCACCAACGTGTTGTTCAGGACACTGATTTGTCGGAGCGCGAGGATGCAATGGCGGGTATAAGCGTTCTGCGCTACATAGGTGAATGAAAGCGCTGAAAAGTTTTGGGACCGGCTACCTTTGCGTCGGCTATGAGTTGTACTTCTGTGCGATGTGCGATGTCAAACTGGCGTAGATCTGGAAGACGTTAACATGATTTCTACTCCAAGACGGCTCGCCTTACCGCGAAGAACTCTGTCTGATTCGGCGCTAGGTCCTGTGTGAATATTAGAATACTGAACCGGGTCGACAAGCGTCCTCGTACCATCCAAGGCTGACACAGAGTTGCTAATCTGGTTGAGAAGATCCCGCGACCTTCGAAGACATGCCTCCGCCTCGTCAAGGAGCCTGTAACGACATTGGTTGAGTGCTCAAAAGTTTAACGCAGAAGCCTACTTCATCATAGTCACAGTCAAGCGAACAGCGTCTGTTCCTTCGGTAAGCTCCTTTACCGCGGCCTCAACCTGGTTGTACCTCGACCGCAGATCCTCTATGATATCGTGAATAAAAACCAGGTCCAGAGATTGGTCTACGAACCATGTGTGCGTGCACAAGTTTCGGCCACTTGCTTCATCTTCACATTTGAGACATAGTCTCCAAGTGTACGTGATTTCTCCCCGGCCTCTATCGACTTCCGTACAGCAGGCGACATGAACTCGCTGTGTATTCTAACGCGGCTGATGAGATCCAAGTCGGCCTCGAGTCCGGCAAGAAGCATCGCTTGCTTGTCCAGCTCCCGATTAGACCCAGCTGCGATACCCTCGAAGGTATCGATGATGGCGAGCACGTTGAGATCGAGGCTGGCTGAGGCTATTCGAAGTGCTTCGTGTTGGCAGTGTAGCGAAAGCACAATGTGGTTTATGTGATCATGATGCACTTGAGATGTACGGAGGTACGATGTCGCAAGTTGCGACGGTCGTATTGGAGGGGTCGCGGCGATGTCCTCTGGCGCGACGTTGGTATAAGCCAGCCTGAGACGTCAAGACATACCTTCAATGGCAGACTGAAGGGGCGCCTCGATATGAAGATCCTGCAATACTTCTTCGAGCCCGTAGTCGAGATAATGTTTGTTGAAGACGAATATTGACTACAAAGATATCAGCGGCAGGTGCATAGCGGCAGATGGGTTCCGCACTTGGTCCTGAGAGCCAGCCAGCTCGCGCACGTTACTGTTCATAAGGCGCCGCCCATCCGAGAGATACGCTAGGATAGCATCCTGCTCTACTTTCGTTTCTTGGTGCAAGAATAGTTCGAGGCTGCCTGTTCTAGAGTGGCGCACGCTTTTAGGTTCCTCGAGCAATGCAAAGCACTCAACGCACCGTTCTATATCTCGTAGTGTAGCATTGACCTAAGGATGGATCAGACTATAGGAACGAACATCAAGCACCTCAACTTACCTGAAAAACCTGACCATCCTCGGCGCGACATATCTGTATCATGTCCTCGGAGTCTCTAACTGTCTACTGGCATGCAATTCTGGGAAGTTCGAGAGTTATTCTCAGGCAAATTTGATGGTCCTTCGGAGATACGCAGTTGAAAGGGAAAGCAGCAAGGCTGAGAGGTGTAAATCAGCAACAGTATAGGTCGTGTTTAGGCTTAGCCTGGTTTAGCTGCGTCGCCGGGGATATTCCTTATTAGTCAGCCGGACCGACAAGTGGATCAAGCCAGTCAGCGTGGTGTCTCTACTACTTCTCAAATTGCACTTAACATGTCGACAACTCGCCTACCCCTTGAGCTTCTGAGGCAAGTAAGTCAAGCTATAATGCGGATTCTTAGTACTTTTACTGACTAGGCGATTGTAAGAGTTAGTTGGTCAATTATCCCGAGTCCTCAGACTGATCTCAGAGTGATTCTGACCTTTCCCCAGTTTTTGTATATGCTTGTGCCGACCACACAACTATGACATGTCTAGTTCGTGTGTGCAACTCAAGCTACGAATGGCTTCTACCCCTGCTTTATCGTTCTGTTACCCTCTGCCGCGCGGAGCAAATATCAAAGTTCTACACTCGACACAATGTTCAAGAGGAGCCGCATGCCCATTTCCGCTACATTGAACACCTCTGGGTTGGTTCTACCCCACTTTTTCACGGAGATCTTTCCTACGGGTCCAACTGCTGGCCAATCACTATCCTCGACCGGATATTCAACGCCTGCTCCAACCTGCGATCTCTGTACATTATTGATTTGGACCAAAACCATTGGTACCGCCTTCAAGACGCTGTTCCGACTGGAGTCGAGACACTTGCTATGGGCCCGGTTCATGGACCGGTGCGTATCAACGAGATGAAGCACAAGCCCCTCATTCGGCACTTCACGAGCGCAGAAACCTATATGCGGGACGACGAGATCCAGGACCTGGTGCTCTCTCCCTCTTTGCAGACGTTTCGGCGAATATTGGCACCAAAAGAACGACAGGATCAAGGCTGGTACCTTGACCAGACTGCATGCGTCCCAAAATCTATGACATTGAAGGATATGCTACTTGTCTTCTGCGTGGCAGAGTCCCTACAATGGCTTGAGCATCAGGAAGCCCGGTTGCGAACCATCACAGAGGATCCTCGTGTTGTGCTCTCCCTCAGCCAATACTCTGACTGGAGGACGCTGCTGTTTTCGGAATTCCTTGCGGAGGCGGAGGCGTATCTGGGTAAGTGTCCTACGCCTTACATAGTTTGAGTTTGCGTTCTTAACGCTTGCACTACAGTATCCAGTTCATGCATTTCGTAGACTATCAGATATTTCCCCTTACCCGTCGTTTAGAATTTCCCCCAGATTTTCCTGTTCTTCAGCAAAAATGGTGCAAAACTGGTTCGAGACATACCGTAGCACTTGCATACATATGTTGAAAGAATTTATGAAACGGCAGAATCCAGTTCAGTCAGCTTGGTGTTGACGCTAAAGAATCGTTTACATTGGTCCAGGAATCCCAGAATCCTATCAATTCTTCCGAGTTTGGCGGCTGGCCCAAATGATTAGTCGGCAGTAATGCCGCTTCTTCGATCTCAACAACTTGTACGGCGATTGTCCTTGCTTCATCCTACACGATATGGCTTCCACGGGCGGCTATATAGCGTTTCTTCGGCCTCGCGGTTTAAAATACTTTTCATGGGACGAGATGAGTTTTCGTGTTTAGTTTTCCGCGAACTGCACGCTGCACGAGGTGAGTGTCTAGTCCGCCGTTGCTGCGAAGTCTCATGCTAACATGAACGTCAGACGTATGGGATGACATCGTTGTTGCAACGAACCCTGACGAAAAAACTGGCCGGCGTGGTTCTCAGCTTTCTGTCTGTGAGCCGTGCTGTCTGTCTTTTGAGGCGCATTTCAATTTGACTGGTGCATCAGCATCCCTAAAGCTCTTAGGAAATTCCCTCAAGGTTCCAGTGCATGAAATACCGCACACAAAGCCTGAGTTCAAGGCGTGGAAGGCATGTAGATGCTGGAACTCTTGAGCTTTGGTGTTGTGGCTCACAGTAGAACCCTCTCAGCTTCCGGACCCGTTTTCCATCGTCGGAGCTCCTCCAGAGAATCATGTAGTCATAACTGCATCTTTCGGCCGCATCCTCACGTCGTCCATGCTGGACATGTTCGCGCCAAACAGGCGTTTGAACCTCCACCCCTCACTCCTACCTGCTTACAGGGGCCCCGCCCCCATCCAGCATGCTATTCTGAATGGTGAGAAGGAGACTGGAGTATCGGTCATCGAGATGTTGAAGTGGAAAGAGGGGATAGATGCAGGGTCTATCTGGGGGACGTCTCGTGTGGTAAGGACCCATTCACGGCGTGATGCTTTCCCCAAAGTTGACTGGGATATCTAATCAGCCAATACATGATGGCGCCATGTTCCCAGAAATGCGAGACACATTGGGTTATGTGGCGGGTAGACTGCTAGTATCGGTGTTGAGGGACATGCGAGTAGGAAAGGTGGGATATTCTCATTCTCATCCAAGGTACCGGTGACCCAATTTAAATCAAAACCTTAGGCCAAGTCCGAACCCCAAGCTCCCGCAGACTCAGCCCTTCATGCATCCAGTATATCCGTGCTCGACTCAGCTGTCAACTTCTCCACGATGTCCGCCGAATCCATTGTACGACGACATCGCGCCATATCTCACCAGGTGAGTTCTTTGAGTAGGAAAGTTTTTTTTTTGTTTCGCAGCTCACTTTGCTCTTCTCAGCGTCCCTTAATAACCTGCACATCAAGTGAGAAAACCGTCCAGCTTCATTCGCCATACGTTCTCGACACCTCTCCGTCTGCTCTCTCGTCTGTTCCTGGAACCGCGACATTCCAGAAGTCGACGCGGACGTTGATCATTCGGTGTGCGGATGGATCGATGCTGAGTGTTCCACTGATGAAGCAGGAGGGGAAAGCGTTGATGGAGGCCAAGGACTGGTGGAATGGGGCCAAGGGCCTTGGGCTTGTTCACGATGGTGAAATAAGGTTCCTCGACGAGTTCAGTCATATCCTGTAGCGATTTTAAGTACGTTTTGATTCTTGTCGGTTTCGGTTCATTCACAGCAGACTTAGAATCATGAATTCCGATATTGAACTACCGTACCATCGACCGGCGTTTCGAGGCATTTTGCTGTCGTCTCTATGAAAACTTCTTGCCAGACTACAACGAAAAGCAACCCAATGACGGTTATGACTGATCGATGTTCTCACGTTAAGGGCATTGACGCTTGCTGAGCGTTGTGTTGGTAAATTTAAGGCAAACGACGGCGGTTCCACGCCAATCCACCGAGTCGCGCAGCGATGTAGTTGTGAAGCTAGGACGTGTTCAGTTCGCAGAGGTGGAAAGATTCGAGCTTGGGCCACGCCAGGGCAATTGCTGCCATATCTCAGGGAAAATCCAACGGCAAGAAGGGGGTGAAGCGTTTCGGCTGTAGAACCTGCCAGTATGGATCATGTTGAAGGGCCCCGGTTCCAAGACCAATGTTTGCAGACGCATTGAAAAAAGTAGACCTCATTTCCACCATTCCCTCTATGTGGTGAAGATTGCGAGGTGTTTCAACAAGTGCGGTACGACAAATAGATAGTACCAACTCCTGTGCTGCTCTCGATTTCAATGTCTACGATGGCCGTGCCACCATGCAACAAAGATTTTGTGTACTGACGTCTAGTACTTTGATTAATTTGAATATGAAAGAAATGCGCCACAAAAGAAAAAATGATTTTTGAGCGAGTCGCGCTGGTGTAGCATCCTCTAGATTTGAATCTCCTATGTGCTGATACTGTCGACATTCGGAATACCCAGTCACATCAATTTTCACTCCGTGTCTTGGGTATCAATGAATGGCTGTAGAAAGATGGATGACCTGCACTCTCCTTAGCTCCCGCAACGTCGGGTGCGGATATTTCAAGCACGTCATGGAAGCGCATATAACATTAGTGGAGCGGACTGAGACATGGCGGAAATGCCGACGGGTGCTAATTCGTGCCGGTGGCGCTCCTATTACCCCTCGATCACCTGTTCCGCGGCATCGCTGTCTTGTCGCGTATGCATCCGGGCGCACATCGTACCAGTGTCCCACTATGGATATCTCTAAAGGAGACCCGCGCAATAACTAGACATTTTGGATGTGATCGAGAGCACAGATTTGAACACACAGAGAGACATACCGTACATTTGATAAATACGGGTTGAACACATTTTTCGCCCCCTCTTCTCTCCGCAGCCTCGTCGACGTCGGTGAAATCATCTACACCGCCGCTGTGAGTTTCGAAGTTCATTTCTGTGACAGTTTTTGCTACGCAGCGCCGGTCGTTTTCGTTCCAATCATGGCAGTTCGAAAATCAATCATTCAGATTGTTGACTCACCGATGTCTACAGTCGATGTCCTCGGCACAGACTTCCCCTCGACTTGCACTCGGGAAGCGTATCGATCAAGACTCCCTTGAAATTGTCAAAGTATTGGGTGTGGGCGGTTATGGCATCGTCTACCAGGCTGTTGAGACAAGCGGGTACGATCCACAGGCATACGCGGTAATGCCTCCGCTCCACGAAACAGTCGCCAGTACGTCGACAGTTCCACATTCGGGAGATTGCTCTGCATCAGATATCCTCTGCACATCCTGGCGTTGTCACCCTCCATCGTGTCATCGAAGACCAGGAGAATACCTACATCATCATGGATTACGCTCCCAGCCACGACCTCTTCACCCAGATACTGAACAACTGCCGTTATCTTGGGAACGATGCGCTGATCAAGCACGTATTTCTCCAACTGGTCGACGCCATTGAATACTGCCACTCCCTTGGCATATACCATCGAGACCTGAAGCCCGAGAACGTCCTCTGCTTCGAGGAGGGTCATCGGGTGGCGATCACTGACTTCGGTCTTGCAACCACGGAGAAGATGAGCAGGGAGCTGAATACGGGCAGTATATACCATATGAGTCCAGGTGAGGATATTTCATATTCTGTTTGTCCGAGGTGTTTGATCGAGTTTTCCCCAGAGTGTCAAGGTGGCGCATTCGCACTCGATGGAAGCTATTCCCCTCGATCAAACGATATATGGTCGCTGGGGATCATCCTGCTCAACCTTGCCACTGGACGGAATCCCTGGAGAACGGCGACAGTCGACGACCTGACGTTCCAAGCTTACCTTCAGGACCCTTTGGGCTTTTTCCCATCCGTTCTTCCCGTCTCCCTCGAGATAAACGACATCCTCATTCAGGTGCTCCACGTCGACTGGACCCAAAGAGCAACCCTCGCAGAGATTAGGCAGCAGATGGAAGACATCACGAGCTTTTACGCCCCCGACGTCGTCTTCGAAGGCAGCCAGGCTCGGTGCGCCTGGGAGGCCAGGGCAGATTCAGTCGAGAAAGTCTCATCGGTTAGCGCTGTAACCAAGGCGCCCGCTCCTGCTGTTGAACCCAAGTCCTACGGGAGTAACGACGCAGCGTCCAACCTTGAATTAATGTCACGACCAAGCAGAGATAGTCGTGATTTGAATGCGGGCACCTTTGTCCGTGGGGGACTCACCATCCAGGTCGACAGGCGAGGCTCCGTTGAGTCTTCAACATCGTCCCACCTCTCCTATACGACCTCTCCCTCGACCCCAAATAGCGACAATGGATTTGCAGACATCGGGCTGGTGCAATCGACCATGCAAGATATATTCGAGAAGACGCGGCAGGAAGATGAGCACGTATTCGAGAGTATGGAGACCAGCATGGTATTTGCAGAAATTATGTCCTCGACCGCATTCAGTCAAAGTCTGCTGGGCACGATGGAAGTCCCCATACCAGAGGCCGAGGACCTGTGGGCCATGATTGGTACCAGTGATATGACTTTTTCGCGGACAGCCCCTAAGCGAGCCTCGACAAATTCTGCCTCCAGTTCCGAAATCGCGAAGTCAACATCCCCATCTCCGGGATCTTGTATCCGATTATATCCTCCATCTTCAGCCGATGCAAGAACACTATACCACAGAAACGACACCAAAAACACCCAGAACCCGATGAGACCGTTTTCGCGCCCATCGGCTGCACAGGAATCTTCTCTACGTCATCGAACCTTCGGCGATCCATGGGCGGTACCAGACTACCATCTTCCAGCGACGGAGGCAGCTCTTGGCTCAACGGGAACGGCGCCCTGTCATAAGGTAGAAGAAGAGGCCCGTCGCTCCAGAGTGACATGGTTTGGGACGGCGAAGAATTGGTTTTCCTCAGGGAAAATGCATATTTCCAACTGCGTTAGCTAACTATACACGATAACGCCGTTGAACGACCCACCGCTCTGTTGTATCCAACACGACGTTGACCAATATAGACGTATCATAGCATGCGATGCACATTGTGGAAGATACTAGATCATGGTCCGACGGACAAGACGGCTTCCAGAGGTGAATGAAGGAATGAAGGAGCCGCATTATGTGGCTGGAGGATGGTCCGTTCAGAGAGAAACTGCCATGCACCGTCGTTGTGGTGGTCAAGTGTGATCTGGTTTGGCGCTGGTCTGGCGATGGCGGGGCCGTCTCAATGACAATCGAGGCTGGTGACAGACTGACGGGGATAATTATAACCCCACTTGGTCTTCAGAAAGAATGTATGTAAAGGAGCGTCAAATGTAGCCCTCAGTCAGAGCTACATTTGACGCTCCTTTACATTCTTTAGTTGTTCTACGCTGGCTGTACTTACTAGATCTGGCTGTAGATGACGCCAGCGCGGTGCTACTAGCTAGTAGTACCTCTGGCACATGCCATGTGCTGGTCCGAGTCCTACAGCCGCTACCTTGCATCCATCTCGGTCTTCCTGTCTTGTTCTACTTATCATATACAGCTATTTCTCACCCACTTTGAGTTCTGTGTACCGAAAGGTTTTCCGCAGGTTCACGATACAGGCCCACTGATTTCGGGCTGGACGTCACTGTGTGCGTTTTCATTTGAATCACACTGCTACATGCTCGCCACATACTTATGTTCCTGCTTGCAGGTGCACCTATGTCCTGGCACTAGCGAGCAGGCTAATCGTTTCCACGAAGCCTCTACACCGCAACATCTTGACTCACATGCCCACGCGGTAAAAGACCACCTGTAAGCTCTCTTAGAGAGAGGGCCTAGGCTGCTCCACAGAGTCGCCGGGAACACATCGCAGTCACTCTGTGCTGCTGCTCGAAGCCTTCTGGGATACGACTCCCAGGCTATGCAACCTCCTCAAATCGCTTCTCTGTCGCTTTTTTTCCGTTCAAACCGCAGCGGCCACGTTTTGTGTAAGGCATCAGACCTGAATATTTGAAGGGTTGCACTGATTGACACAATCCGACACTGGTTCTCTAGAAGAACGCTGAATTATCCGAAGATCCCTTGTTTTGAACATATGTTCGGTGGAAAAACTGGGAACGCGCGTGATATGCGAAGGAACGGGAATCCGCGCCCTTCACTGAAAGCTCACTGCACTGCGTTTTGAACCACTCGTTCAGGCCAATGTCTCATTTGATACCACGCGATACGGTGAAAAGAGGCTGATGAGGTGGTATCACGGACGTGCTGAACCCGTTACTAGACTGGCCTTTTCTGTTCTTCCCATCGCCTGTGCCTCTGTAATTAGAGACCATGGGAACACTTGATGAATATCATCAACGCCACCGCTCGTGCAAGCAAGCGAAGATTAGTAGCATTCTCCGGACCTTACTCACCGAGTATACTTAAAAAAGTCAGGTGTGATGGTTTTCAAACGGACCAAGGACTACCTTACGCCAGTGGGCGGGTCCGACGAGACTTAACGAGACGCGGTGCCGAGAGTCCCGCGACCGACTCCAAGTTCTTCACGTTGCTTGTCGCAGAAGTTGTCTGGAACTCTGGTCAGTCAACGACTCGCCACGAAAAAGTGATGGACACAATGAGCTTTCTTTCTGCATGACGGAAATTGGTCTTCATTCAGCATTGTTACGCGCGGAACTGTGGCGTCCATTTTTTACACCAAGGTTGCGATGCAATCGAATTCAGGGAATAGTCCTCATCTTCGCCAGAGATATCGTATCCAGACATGTCACAGCTGGCGCATTGCTATCACTTGGTCATGCGGTGCCTAAATGATTTGTGGTGGAAAATCATCAGACCGTCGGTATTTATAGAAATTTTCCAGTAGAAGTCGCCCACATTGCGCGCAAATCGTGCAAGAACTCTTCCATTGAAACTTGAAAGTGGGAAGTAATTCCTAAAAGGATACATGAGGCGCGGTCAATGCGTACTGCGCAGCGCAAGCGAAGGAACATAATGAAAACCTCAATTTTTGGTACCTGAAGGACGGTGAGAATTGGTTCGGAATTGGTGCATTCTCCGTGTGCCAATCGACGTCTAAGGGATGAAAGGATGCAAAGAGCCGCGGACAAAATGCGAGTGTTTAGAGGCCAAGAGAACAGTGAAAGCAAACTTCAGACGTATGTCACAATCTAAGCTCTTTTTGCCATTGAGTCATCTCAAGGTTCAGGCAAGAACGAAGATCAGAGAAATCTCGAAATGCTGTGAGACCAATTCAAGACCGTCGGCCTGTCAAGTGAGATCCAAGGTCCGGCGTAGCGGTCCCGCGGGATACCCAAACAATTAACGCCATGTCCGACCTCCGAGCACATGGTCAAAAAATGCGCCTTCAGGGTGAAAATAAGCGACTGCAGCCGCGCCTGTGCGTGAATAATACTGAGCCAGAACGTAAGACTCTTGTGAACGAGGGTAAACCACGGTAGGCGACAAGCTGTGTCCCCGAATGCAGGCAGGGGAACGGCGAGGAAACAGCGAGAAGAACAGGCCTAGTAACTCAGGCCAGCGCAGCTCAGGTCCCACCAGATGGCCGCCCCAGGCGGTAGGCCCCGCGCCTGGATGCTATTGTTCGATAAAAGTGGACGTGCACGCCTGGCTGACTGACTCCAAAGGCTTAGGGTACCAAACTCACCACCTGTTCGGCCTTTGGTTAGCGCTGATCGATACAGCGTCGTGCGAATGCATCCGATTCTGAGACTGGATCGATGCATATGGATAATGGCTGTTGATCTTGATCAGGGAGTCGCCGGTAAGGTTGTGCTGGAGTCGATCGATGATCCCCGTAGAGGTGATACAGATGTTGCCAGCTGGCGAAGTGGACACAGGATCTCCCAGAAACGAGGTCACACCGTCAGAAGAGAACGACGCCTGGAGACGTATGTCGCGGGGGGATATGGAAGGAATGGGACAAAAGCTTGATGTCGACCCTGACTCCGCTCAGACGGAATTTGATTGAATTGGCCTTCGTCCTTATTTATGACTTACCTCGAAGCCACACAGCAGGATGCCATTCCGACTCTCCCACATCGAAGCCATTTAGAATGTCCTCTCCTGAAAGCCTGAAATGCAGTTGTTGCTCTTCTGCATCCCAGCGTTGCGCCGACGACTTGCAGCTCGAAGTCCTGGAGGGTCTACGCATCATGGAAAAGCTGGGAACAGCCCGCCCGACCAAGTTCGACGGCGTTGTCCAATTCGATAGCCCATGGGTTAATGGCCTCAACTGGATATCCCTTCTCCTTGAAACCGACTCCTCGATGGCGATTCCAAGTGACATTGCAGTCGCGTTGTCTGTTGAGAATCGCCGCACCACTATCCATCTGTCAAAGGCCAACGGACAGCCACCCACCGATGCGGAACGCGCGTTCCTAGCTACCTTCCTTCAAACTTTGCGACTATCCTTGAAGGAGGATAACCTCAAACCAGAGGCAATTCGCCGTCGAATGATCGGCATGATGTCAGAAACGACCTTGCCCGAGATATACCGGAAGCTATCACGGATAGGCGCTGTGCAAGGAGGCACGCAGGACGAAAACTGGGATCATTTCCTCAGCGCAATACTTCCGATATTCCAGGAAGGCCACCCGAAAGGCGAGAGATCGTCTGGCTTCAGATCCTTGGCGAAGGAGATCTACGGCAAACCCCACGTCAACCATTATTCCACGGTCGTAATGGTGGAAACGATGAAGAGCTTCGTATTGCACGACCAGTGCAAGCCACTCGAGAAGCTAAGCGTCGCAGAGCGGCGCACGTTCACGGCCGTCGTGATGCGCCTGAGTGACCTCATGATGCGCTCGACGTTCTTCGACGCCGTTGTGGACTCTGATGGCTATCTTCGCAATCAACTTGACCATGAAGATCGTTCGTATTCTTTTCCCTGCTCGGCCCATAACGATCTGATTCACCCCTAGTTCCCTCCAGTCATGTTTGTGATCGAGATGTGCCGACGCGTCCACGACGTAGGGCGCTACGCGCACGGGCTTTCGAGTTTCGCAGAATATGTCATGCCGTTCATATCTGAGAAACTCGGAAAGGAGGGAATCGCCCAATTTCTGAATGGAGCCGGTGGCATCGCAGTCCAATGGGTGCCAAGGAGCCACACAGAGGTCCCTCAGTGCGCATTGCATTGGCCGACATCGCCCAGCGATAAAGTCCGTGAGGTGCTGAACCAGGTGAACTTTGCCCTAGAGCTTGAGCCCCTTCATCTTGACAGGATGGCCAAGCGTGGCGAGGTGACTGCTCTATGGACGGAGGGCAGTCCGGTCACGCCAGCCCTTCATTCTGAGTTGCAATTGATCCGCTACCTCGACAGCCACAATATCACCGCCGTGGGCAATGTGATAGGAATCAACCGGCCGCCATGCTGGGCCTGCTACTCGTACCTGCGCATCTTGCATAGCCGCAAGTGGGGTCAACGCTGGAGTATGTCGTATTCGACGGGCAGACCACGAGGGCCTTGGATGGTACCTCCTGGATGCCCGGTCGAAGTGGTGAACGCCATATTGCGTTCGATGCAGACCAGAATATACGAGGCGATCGAGGAGTATGGTCATGAATGCTACGACGAAGTCCTGTAAGCATTTTTTCGAGGTGGTCAAAGGGGCGACGTCTGATTCGCGTTTCTTTATCAACCCGCCAGGGATATGGATCACTCAGAACATTGACTCCGACACCCCGACTCGGATTCCCATAGGACCCATAGAATGATAGATCACCCCGTACTCCTATGAAGTGGCGCTATCTAGCCTAACGAGGCGCACACCTGACACCCAACTTCCTAAACGACCGCTACGAATTCCATTCAATCCCTCCTCAGCCTCTCTTCAACCCCTTCATCGTCTGTCAAGATTCACAACTCAGTTCTCATTGGAGCAATCATCCCTTCAACTTCTCCTTCTCGTACACAGCATCGAAGCACACCTAGATTTCGCTCATACTACCTATATACCACCCCGCGTCGTGTCAGATTTGGTTTCGTATGTATACCTATCACCATGCTTTGTAGCCATTCGCTTAGTAGGGGTTGCTGTGCTGGCCTTTGGCCTCTCCCTGTATACCACAATATTTTATATGCATCAGTGTTTTAACACCGCCGGGGCTAAGCGCAAGCTGTCCATGTCATGTTCGGTGTTCATCATGATGAACCTTGGATGAGCCGGAGAAGTTGAGGATGTGTGTGCAACATGTATGACCTGTCGAGGTTCTTAATGGCGTGCTCGTGGTGCTGTGTCGTTGACTGCAGGTGGCACGGCCATCGGTAACAATATCTGGAATGCGTGCAATTTGACTGAGGATCATCACGGAACGCCGCGACATGGGGGGAAGGGGAAGGGGACGAAGGTAGAGAGCCTAGGGCTGTTAGGGGTGGGGCCGGTAAGCTAATCAAGGGAAGAGGCGTACTTTGTGTGGGTGTAGATGCAATAAATAAGTAAAACGGAAAGCAAGGTGGAAAACGTAACGCGTGGGTGTAGTGCTGGTGCGTAAGTACATGGAAGAAGAATTCCGAGCGCGTAGGTTCGTGTCGGGATGCGTACCGAGATAGGCTGTAAGATAGTGGAGTCCTGGGTTTCTGTGTCTGTGTGTGCTGTCGATTAAAACCCTCTCAAAAGCCCAAAAATGAGAAAAAGGAAAAAGAACACATGGTGGAATGAGGAACAGGGCTGGGGGTGGAAGGAGAAGAGGGGCGGGGGGGTTAAATAAGTTACATGCGATGACGAAGCAAAGGGAAATGAAGTTTAAAGCAAACTGCACCCATCATGACAGTGCCTGTAGGAAAGCACAAAGCAACACCACGGCACCTCCAGTCCACCACGAGAGACTCCGCCCCGGTCCCAAACCAGCGCCGTTGAACGACTTGGTCACTGCGTATCCCGATCCGCATTGCGAGACGGCTAGGTCGGCCGCATCACCATAAGTTTTCTTCAGTCCGGTCAAGATGGCGGCCTGGGCAGGATCATCCAGTGCGGCTGAGTATAGTCCCAGAAGGCTCCTGGTGCAAGCTGAGCACGACGGAGTCGTCGTTTTAGGAAGACTTGTTCCGAGGGGAAGCCCGTAGAAGAAGAGGTCCGATGGGTTAGAATTGCGCACAGCGTTCAAGTAGCAGTAAGTGTTCGCCACGGGATCGGTCTGGCATCCTGCTTCACGCATGACAGAGTACGCTCGGAGATCTGATGGCCATGGATTCGATGTTAGTTGGCGCCACACTCGACGAATAAACCACTCGCCAATCAGAGTTTTGACTGCCATTGAATTCTGGTCATCCAGGTCTTTTTCACATGCGGTCTTGAGTTGAGACGCGAACCAGCCCATATTCGAGACACATTGATCCTTGTCGGTAGTCGTGTTGCATGTACCCCACACCAGCGAATTGAGGAGTGTGAGGTTGCTCTGGGCCTAGGTGCCGAGAGAACAATAAGATTTCGAGTTAAATATGCAATCGTTGAAATAACGACGAACATCAATGAAGGCCGCAGAGCTGTCCTGGAGCAAGGACATTGGACGGCAGGACCGAAATGGCTGAGCATTTGTCATGTTCGAGAAGAAATTGAAGCACGAGATGCTCGAGTAGTTCTGGGTGAGATCAGCGTCGAATGGTTGGGGGAATGGTGTTGGAAGTGCGGGCGGGCTCGAGGGGATAGTAGGAACCGACGCGCTGGCAGGCGTCGTCGGGGTGGGACCAGCATCGGTTGACGTGGGCGGCAATATCGCGAGCTGCCGCGCATCAAGTTCGCGATGTCGGTTGTGGGGTGTCCAGTTGAGTGCCTGAGACGCCAATTTCTCCCGTGAAATAGCTCCTGGGGCCTCTGTGAAGATGTCGAAGCCCGTCGGGTGTGTAAGAAACCGGGTGGAACCTGTGATGAGCACAAGCACCAATGGCACTAGGACTACCGTCCACCTTGTCCTGCGGGCGATACGACGTTTCGCGTCGACAAGAGGAGGAAAGGTTTTTGTAGTGCCATCCTCCAGGGCAGGAGTCTGTGGGCCGTCGTGCGCCTGTGGCATGGTAGGTTGGGGGGATGGCGGAGGGGTAAACATGGCGGATAGAAAAGAGTGTGAAGCAAAAGAGCGTCAGGAGAATTTGAAACCTCGTTCCAAAACACTGCTTTGATCAAGCCAGATCAGACGATGAGGACCACTGAGGGGAAGACCAGGAAAAAGCTGTGTGATGTGATAGGGATTGCAGCAACTTGAGGGCGCTGCTTGAGCGGAGGACTAGCGGAGAGTGGGTCCGTCAAATGTCGACGAGGTGGCAGCCAAGTGGCAGGCTCAAGTTGAAAGCGCTTGGCACTCATTTCCCATGCGCAAATCCATCAGATCACTCCCGATCGCCACATGTTCGGCTTCTAAAACAGGCACAACGTGGGCACAACACTTCCTGCCTTCTTCCTGCCCTGGCCCTTATTCCTAAGCATGTGCTTGCCCTTGCTGCACTGCGAGCTTATAGCCAGCACATTTACCTACACGCCGACCAGAAGTGACGCCAGAATCTTGTTTTTGCCCGAACTTTGGTTGACCGGACACCGGACGTAGACAAATCCTGATGGGAGATCCGTAGATTTGCCGCCCAACTCAGCACTCAAAGTAAATCTATCATGGCCAAGGATCTATCGACCTCAAACGTGGCGTCAAAGCCACTCAAACAGCACTTTTCCGGAGTCTGCTCCATCTTCTGTAAGTGCTCTTTGATTGGGGGCTAAGCTAGAAAGAATATGTACGCGGCAGGCATTCTGAGAATAGTACTAATTGAGATTTTAAAATCAACCGCAACTCCTCACATAATTACTTACTAGATACCTGGTCGCGCTCGGCGGATATCGATGCTTGTCCCAACCTCAATTTCGTATCCTCTAAGTAACTCTTCTCTGAGTTCATCCAGATACTATAAATATGGTGTTCAAAATGGGACAAAAATAAAATTAAACGTCACTTCAAAATTTGTGTCGCGTCAACGAGTATCGCGCGTCAAAAATCCTCACCGCGCCACTAATTTTTCCGCGTGTACAAAAACAGCCGCGGCAATTCACTTGTACGCGTCTCTGAGTTTATCGAAATGCACGTCTTTCACGCCAGTCCGAAAAAAGACGCGCGCCAATTTTATGCCGCGTCCCGTTACCAAACCAGGCCACAGCTGCAACCGTGCTGCAACCGTGACTCCGTCGCTGAACGCGGGAAGGCAGAGGTAATAGTGGAGGACGCCCGGTTTCGATAGAAAGCTTAACTGGGGAGTCGTCACGAAAGCATATGAAAGGGGTTGTGGGCCGACACATTGGACACAGCGCTGGTGTGTCCGAGTCGCTGTTCGCACTTTCAGCTCGGATGGTAAGTATCGACGCAGCTTTGAAACGCCCGATCAGCCAATGAATTCCCTTAACTTATTCACGAGCAAGGTGAGTTTGAAATTATGTACCCACCTGCGGTAAATTACATGGCCCCATGGCACAATGGCACACGGGCCCTTACCCACATTGTGGTTAGCAACGTATATGTATATAAATCGAGGCATACTATGTCACAAAAAGAACGAGTTCCGATGGTCAGCATTGAGTAGAGTATATGAGAGGTAATGGGTAACTGAAGAGTCTGCGGTAGACACTGAGGAAAGTAGACAAGAGCTCAGAAGCGGATTGAATTTCAGAGGTGGTCGAGGATACCGTGAGCGATTGCAGATGTCGGGTATGAGGATGCTTAGAAGATCTAGATTATTAGATACTGTGCAGTTGATTGACTCCAAGGGTCGAAGGGAAAATTTAATGGAGAATTTGAATGAAGGGAAGATTCAGTGACCACTTGCCCTTCAATGGTGCTGGTGGGTTGACGGGCCAATGGAAAGCACAAGTTGAACACTTTATAAATACATACATGTGAAACCCCATTAGTAGGTGCTCTAGCCTCTAGGCTCTGAGAGCGCCTGAGAAGGAAATAATAGTCAAGACGGACCGTCCGGACGGCTTTAACGTTAGGAAAGGTGTTGCTAGTACTACAATCAACGGTCCCCAGTGCACCTGTAGAACCCACATAACCGGTTTAATTAGACTGGGATAACTAATAGGTATCCCAAACTAGTTAGAAGGATATCTGTTTGCTGCGCGCTTCCCCCAATAAA